>KL288263.1:6410-25720 GCA_000699545.1 Podiceps cristatus | reverse complement strand
GCTGAACCGAGATTTGATTTCTGGATATGTGTTTTTCCAATAGAACTGCGATCAGAGCCATGGAGAGTGTTCCCCTGTCAGAAATGCATGATGTGACATGTGGGACATGCTCTACCACTTCTGGCATGCACTTCCCAAAGCCTTAGCTGGTCACAACTGGGGCTGTCATCATTTTCAGTCCTGTTTGCACAGCATCCCTGCATGAGACATCACCAGAAACCTTTGTGTAAGTAAAAAATGGTCCATGAAATTCTTCTGGAGGATGGAAAAAACCAGTAGCAGTCCATATTCCTTTTACTGGTATTTCATTTGTGGATTGCTTTCCCAATAAAATGCCATCAACTTCTTGGATGTGCAGGATTTGGGTATTTAGTTTCCATGAGATTTCACAGAAATTACACATTGAAAACCTGTGCATTGCTGAAAATACAGGGGTTCCTGATAATTTTGTTACAGGCCTGTTCCTGCACAGCTGCTATTAATGGGAGCTTTACTACTAGGAGGTTTTAAAGTAGCAGCCTTCATTTCCTAAGTAGAAAGTTCATGTGATTTTGCCTGTACTCTGTTCTTAAAAGTGTTGGTTTTTGTCGTTTGGGTTTGGGTTTGTTTTTTTTTTTTCCAAGAGCTTTCTGACTCCTCTAAGAAAGTTATCATTACACTTGTGATCACTGCAGCCTTTCAAGGTGTTGGATTCTCTGGAAGAGACCCGGGAGAAGAGTCACAGAAGACCTGTGCAATCCCTAAAGCTGTCTCTGCTGGCATCAGGAGTAGACGCAGGAGGTGAGTAAACAGTTGCAGAGTATTAAAAAAATTCCTTGTGGAAGTGCAACGAGCAGGAGCACAGTTTTGTTTCTGAATTCACTTTGCAAATGTAACTCACAGGAGGGACTGAAGACCAGAAAGGGCTGCAGCAGGGAGGATTAGGACCTCCCCCAAGACTTCCACTAAGAGGAGAGCCAAGAGCCTTCCTTACTTAACAATAATAACTTACTTATACTTACCTCCCCAGAGTGTTGTGAGGCTTAATTAGTTAATGTTTGCAAAGTGCTTTGCAGATGCGAAGAGCAGTATATGTACTAAGTATTATTAACTGGCAGAAGACTTCCACGTGAGAAGTCCCTACAGTCTATTAGAGTTAAATTATTCAGCGAATTCCCTAAAATTATGGAGAAAGGTACAGAGAGCTCTCCCTCAGAAACACTTTCACAGCTTTCACGAGCCCACTTTCACAGCCTCCCTGTGTTTCACACGCCAAGGCCACGAATCACAAATTGCCCCTGTTCCCCTCGTACTACACCCCAAGCAAGCCAGGAGGTCAAGGTCTGTGAGAGCCTTGCTGGAACAAAGGGACCTGAACAGAGGGTCGTCTGTTCTCCATCAGGCTAAAGACAGATTTTTGGTTTTTGACATGGTTACAGCTTGAATTGTTCCCCAGTGCCTTTCATGAGCTTCTTCTCCTGAATGAGAAACACGGGAGACCTGCTTCTAAGCCAGACTGGAGCCTCATTTTCCTGGGCAGCCAAGAGTTCGCTACCCCACATTTGTCGGACAACTGCAATTTCCAAAATGGAGCAATAAACTGTTCCATGACTTACAGAACGACTGCTATGCTTTTATGCTAATACATAAGCTCAATACTATGCACATGACTGACAAGCTGGAAATCTTCAGCTGACAAACAAAACCGAACAAAACACAAAAAAAGTCTCACATACGATTCTTCAGACACTATATAGACAAGAAGTCATATGATGTATTGCTGTTTAGTTTTCCATTTAATTTCCAGCACAATGGGAAATACTTGTACAATTCTTGGTTACAAATGTGCAATTTATTATTATTATTTTTATTCCTGCATTTTCATCTTTTTCTTTCCTCTGCATGCATATTAGCACAATATTATCTCATGCATTCACACTAGAAGGAAAGCAGATTTTCTGGCACCTGAAAAGTACAGTGATATGAAAATAAGGCATGCAAATAGTTGAGATTACTTTTCCCATCTTGGAGTCATCATGAACAAGGTGCTTGTAGCTCAATACTTGTGTCCAAGTGGAGCACACTCACACAGTTCTACTCAGATGCACCCAGATTCTCCCAGTTAGTGCTTGTGCCACAGGCGCTCTGGCTGTCCCAAGTGGACTTTGGACTTTCTCCTCCCTCTGCCCTCTCAGTGGCTTTGGACAGTCATTTGCTTCCCACTCATCATGAGTGTCCCCTTGAGGCTACAGCTAGGAGAGAGGTGCCTCTCCAGTGCCTGAGAAAGAGGACACACTGGGGAATGGAGCAAGAGTCTTTTATTTTGCCTCAACCATGAGAGCAACAAATACCCCTATACCAGCAGCCTTTATCCTGCTTTTTTCTAGGCATGGGAAATACTAGCACATATCCAGCCTGCTGTGGGAAGTCCCCTGACGCTGCAGGTAGAGAAGCCAGTGTGAGGTATCTCAGCCTAAGACTGCACTATTGATGAAACTCACTACTGACTATTGGGTACCTAACTCTACTGAGTGCCCACAGACTATAAATAAAATAAAGGCAGCCCTTAGGAGGCTTTCCCTAAACAATGCTTACTAATTCAATGTTTCTAATATCAAATACGTAGAGAAAATACACTGGTTTTGTACTGTGCTTCTGGGGACTTCATCCTAAAAATCTGCTTGGATTGTTTGAATGATTGACCAGTGACAGAAGAAACTATGTAATAACCATATACTGGAATAAAAATTCAAAGGAATTTCAGACATGAAATGTCTGCATGACATGAAATGTATTGCAAAGTAGATATGCAATGCTTCAGGCTTTGGTTTGCTGCAGTTGACAAAAAAGTGAGCTACAGGTTCCAACAGCACCATATTTTTTTTTCCTGCTAACAAAGACTAGGAGAGGGTTGTTCTCTCCTTCCCACAGAATCTGCGTCAGCAATGCAGGAAAGGCTGCTTAGTACAGACAAAGAAAACAGCATGTGTGAGATATCTTACTAGGTGGATTTTCTTCAAATAGCTGTACACATTTCCTTTGAAAACCCATTTGTTTTAATAGGTCACCACAAGCTAAACAAGCTGCCACATTTCCCTTCAAACTCAAAGTTGGTTCTTTGTGGTTTTCTCCATTCCACCTCACTATAGATCAACTGATGAAGGCTCATCTTGTAACCAAAATAAATATAACCAATGTGTACACATTTTCCATGATACTCCAAGATCATCTGTTATTAACAAGCCTTGTGGTAACAAACCCTTTTATGATGCATTTATTCAATGTTCATCCTTCCCAAAGAGTGGGGAATACTTTATTTGTTTTCTGTACTGTACTTTGTGTAACTAAATAATTAATCACATTGATATTCTATCAATACATCTTTCTTTAATGGTTAAACATGTGTTAATAATTCAAATATCTATGGGTGACCTCTTTGCACTCCTGTGATTTTCAAAAACCCCAGTGCTCTTTGAAGGCACTCTATCATTATCATGTATGTCGCAAGTTAAAAGCCTTTTGTTCTTTCTTTTCTTTTTTCTCTCCTCTTCCACTGGCATGTATCTTTCCAGGAGGGGTCCTGTGGGCCAGCAGCAATCTGGGGGTGGTTTTAATTGGAACAGCAAAGTTTAAGGTTTTTGAGCTGCTGATGCAGTTGCAATACTTAAACACAGAGCAACCATACTGAGCGGGCAGACGAGTGCTGCACTGCATAAACCTCTTTATAATCATCTGGCAAAGCTTTTCAATTGTGAATAAATTCATCAACAGAGTCTGAAAACCTCAAAACTGGATGTTTGCCCAATTCACCGGTTATGCAATTATAAGTTATTAGAGTCCAGCAGTCTAATGATGCTGCCAAGCCCCCAAAGAAGCTGACTGCTCTAAAATTCTGCTGGCTAAAAATGCAGTTACACAGCCTCTTCTATAAGACTTTTGCACGCACTGCCCCCAACGACTGCAGCAATTTTTCCGGGCAGACTGGTGACCCCTGTAATGAAGCTCAGAAACTGCAAATACAGAAGTCTTCTCTTACATCCTGCAAGGAATTAATGGGCAAACCTTTCTCTAGTTTCACTGGAGAACAGGTATTTTACTGTCACGTTTTTCACATTTTACAGGTGAAGGATAGTGCTAACTCCCCAAAACTTACAGTGGAAGGTTGTAGCAGAGACCATAAACTGCACTGGATAATCTTGCATTCATGCCTGCTGCTTTAACATGAAAACACACTTCCTTGTTAAAGCTAAGATGACATACGGTGAGAATTGTTTATCACCCAGTGAACCCTCACATGTAGTGTTGCAGTGGTTTCTCCCAAAGGGTATGTCACAAATCTTGTTGACTTAATGCTGCTGATTCATACATTTTGGAAAGAGAAGCAGGTTTCTTAGGGAAACAGAGTTTGGGGACTAATTCTGGGAATTCTGGGAGTGTGCTTTTGGCCAGCAAACTGATGAGCAGAGTTCCCATCTTTTTCTCCCTTGTCAACTCCTATATAAAACAAAAGCAGGGACTGTCTTAGCTTGGACACAGACTGTGGAGTGGCAGCTGGAACTGACTTAGTTCTGCTGTGCATAGGGAATTATAGTAAAGAAATAAAGGTACGCAGAGGTGAGTGGAAAATATGTTTTTAAATACCACTTCTCATTATATCAAAATTGGTCCTATCGGACCTATCATTGGTCCTATCAGACCTATCATATTGGGGGTTGGACTAGATGACCGCTAGCGGTCCCTTCCAACCAAAACATTCTATGATTCTATGATTCTATGATAAAACCACAGGTTTTTTGTCTCTAGAATCACCTCTTACTAAAAGTAAGAGAAGTGCAATAATCTATGAGGTGACCTAAGAACCTTTTGTTAATTCCTTATGTATTTACCTCTGTCTGGAGAAAGAAGAATACATCTGTTTGTACAGGGCTTAATCCAGCTTATACTATCCATTGCACTACATAACATCTATATGCTCGTATGCACCTCTATACCTCCTATTTCTGGAAAGCACCAAGTAATTTAGGTAGTTCTGCAACTAATTCAAGAAAACATGTGTGTTCAGGGAAGCTATAAAGCCAGAATTTTACCCTTATGCTTCAGTGACCTTGTCTTACAACCAAGTGCTTTCCCCCATAATGGCTGGGCCTTAAGCCATGCTTGAACACTGAAGGCCCTGTTGCTGCATCTACCCATCGAGAAAAAGGATTCCCCATATGAGGTCCCTCAGCAGGTGGTCTAGCGAGTACCAGTGTGTTTTACCTGTTGGGACTTTGTGAAAACAGAGAAAAAGGCTTTGAAACAGCAGCTCAGAGTCAGGCTGAGAAGATTCGCTCGACAGAGAGCCAGGCTCACCACAACAGCAATTCAAGATGAACAAATGCACACACACAACCCTTTGTCCTTTCCTCCCCTTTCCTCAAAGTGGGACACACATGCTAGCTCAGGACAATGGCCATGCACTCAGCTGTCAGTCAGCTCGTCGCTTCCCAGCAGAAATCATCCCAGGCATTACAGGACCGTGTTTTTCTAAAACAACCACAGTCTGTGTCAGAGAGAGAGGGAGACCTTTTCCAACAGTGTAGTGTGGGCAAGGGTTTGTATAACATACACCACGCCGTGTGGTCAGATGACTCGTAGAAACCCTCCTGGTTTTCAGTACCAAGGGAAAATCAAATCGTTCTAAATCTGCACATGCTGGAAGGATCTATTCCAAAACAAAGCATAATTCAAAGTTCACAGTTTTGAATGTTTATTATTTTATCTGTGCCTGCTTTTAATATTTATATCTATCTCCATAGCACAAAAACCCAAAAAACAAAAAACATTCTTTTTTTAAGTTAAGTTCTAACATTGTGGGAAATGTTATGCAAGGAAACAAAGCCACATACAACAGCATTGGAGGTCAATGTGAAAACAAAACCATGCCACTTCAATGCAAAACTCTGGCCCAACAGCGCAAGCCCTTCCAAATTGTGGTTGACATTAAAGAAGATTCATGTCTAGAAGGACAGCAAGGGCCCTTCTTTAGAGGTGAGGGAGGGTGCTCACAATCCCATATTGAACTTCACATAACATTGACCAAGAATGACATCTCTTCAATGGAATTTTTAATTTCTTTTTGGCTTTGTAAAGCCACTTGGAAGAGTGGGCCATAGATTTGGAGTTATACCCCCATGGACAGAACAAACTTTCTCCCTTTGTGTTCCACATTACAACCAACCCACCCTTAAATAGCCTTCAAACATAGGCATCAAAACCAAGTAATTTACCATAATCTTAAAATATACAAATACATACCCAGCTGGCTATCCCTGACAGCTGCCAACTTGCAACTAACTTAAAGCCTGACCTTGCAAAGTCACTAGGAGCCGTGTTCCTTAGCTAGCAGAGATCTCAGATGTTTACATAGCCACTATATCCAAACAAACAAACAAACAAAACCCCCACAACATATTTTTCTCCTTTGTATTTACTCTATTTAGTTTTTAATATTCTATGGATTTAGGAACATGTTTTTATTCCCCTGATCACTACTTTTTGTGGACACTGCTGTCACTCTGCCTCACTGATGAACCGTCTGAGGCACTGAAACATGAATTAGCCAGCTGGAAACTGTACAAGGTGGTGAAAGTGCCAAGATTTTAACTAAGCATTTCCAGATCCCACACCCTTATTTCTTCAGACACCCCAAACTCTTTGTGCAGTAAAAATCTTGTTGGAAGAACTTGGGTGGAGGAATAAAAGGACAGAATGGATCAACTGAGTTAAAATATGAACGATCTGAACCTTAACCTAATGTCTTAACTGGTTGCTTTTTGGTTTTGTTATTTTTTAATTTTCTGTGTGATCTCTGACTTGTCTGGGATCAAAAGTACCATCACATCATGCTGACAACAGAAAACACTCTTTTTTTTTTTTTTTTCCCAGCAGAAACCAGATCTGCTGACAGCATCCTTTCTCTAAAGGTTGTGGTGGCTTTCTACCTCAGCTCAATACAAGAAGTTTTGGGTCCTAACACCGTCCCTTCCCCTCCTGTTGTACCTGCAGTGACAGAGGCCAGCTGAAGTGTTCCTGGTGCTTGTTCCCAGACCCAGCTGTGCCTGCACAACCTGGCCAGTGAGGGTGGCTTGCCTGCGTCTCTCTTCAATCCTTAGAATGCATGGCAAATATCTTCTCACAGCTTGGCAACCTTGTGTAGCTGAATGAGGCTTTTGATAAATAAGAAGACACCAGATTGAGAAGCTCCATTCCTTGAAGTGCGGAGGAAACTCTCTCTCATTATCAAACAGCCTACAGTGCTGGGCTCTGCTATAGAAGACATCAATTAGCCCTTGCTTTATCCTCTGACAATATGATGAATTTTTGATAGTCATAAGCTGCCTAATACCAGGCAAGTTTCCAGGGAGAAGGCCTGATTGAATTGGCAGCATGCACACCTCGTCCTTGCAGTTGTGTGGAGGCAGGGCCAGTCCCTGCCTGTGTCACTTGGGCCTGTTTGAGAAATGAATTTGGCAGCTTTGGTCCAACTCATGGCCAATCAGTGGTTGCACCAAAAAAAAAAAAAAAAAAAATCAGTGTTGGAGTTGGCACTGATCTGAAATTGCTGTGTGATACGTTCATCCCACATGCAAAAGGTCAGCCTTCCCCATTGATTTCCAGAACTTCAGCAGACTTTGGATGCTTTTCCATTTTCAATTTTCTCTGCACATAAATGGAGCAGGAACAGCAGTGTGTCTACTGTGTGATGCAAAAAATATGTAATGTAGAAAAATGTCCCGTCCTGGAAAGTAATAAAGAGTTAAAGACAGTGAAAAGAATTTTTTTATGAACTCTGAAAATGGCTAATACATTCCACTGAAACATTTTCTCAGTGAGAATGGAGTTACATAAATGTTTTGTATTTTGAGTGACAATGCTGATGTTACTGATGTTCTGATTTTCTGATGTTAGAAGAAATGTTTAAGAAAAAAACTGTGTTTAACCAACGTATGGAAGTAAAACCTTGTATTTCAAATTGGTATTCCAGTATTTCAGTATGATAAAATATGAAGATGCCATTACTTCAAAGCAAGTCTTTTCAGTGCAATTTCCACATCGGTTTTTCCAAAACCCACATATTCTGAAACTTGCTGCTCCACAAAAGAGGAAAGAAAACTGTCTAAACAAATGCATTTGGGTATGTTTTTATTAAAATAACTGCTAAAATAGTACAGCCTCTTGTGGCAGGAAAATCCCTCCTCCAAAGAGCTACATTTGCATAACAATGTCCTTAATAACATGCATCAGGGATTTTAGCTCTTGTCCTGCCCATGTTCCAGGAAATTCTGTCTTCCCACTGCAAAGAAAAAGTCATTTCTTCCATGAAAATTCTCTGGTCAACATGCAAATAATCAAAGTGACTTATCAAAGAAAGATCTGCTTATTTTAGAGCTGTGTATGATACAACTGGGGCTGTGGTGTCTCTTTACAAGACAGGTTTGTGCTTTACTTCTTTGCTCTATCTGAAAAGTATTCAGCTGAAGCACAGTGTAAAATTAATTAAGCAGTTCTTCCAACTAAGTATATTTGCAAATTGTGTGTGGTCTTGTTTTTAACAACACAAAGGCAGTGGGCCTATTAACACTTGTTTAAGAATTTGCAGGCATTAGATCCTCCTGGCAGAGCTGACTTTTATCCATAAAAATCCACTACACTGCCTTTTCCTCTTGTGCAAGAAAAGGGAATCCACTCCAGGTATTTCTAAGAAACTTTGGGTAGCTCACAAGTCCTTGCCCTCCAGAAGCATACTCTTCCTTGGAAGGATTACTCCAGCACTGCAAAATGGACTAAGACCTTCAGGCAGTGAGAACTTATCGCTATTGGGGATGTTGTTCAGTTTGAAAAGCTAAATGTCTGACAGGAGTGCTCCTTGAGGACATCTCACTTACCTGACCAGCAGCGATGTCTTGGCTTTATGAGTCCCAGCTTACCGTTTTTAAAATGCACATGAAAGGGGCCACAGCAGCACTGCAACAATTTTCAAAGTAGGTCTAGCCCAAACCTAGTCCCATTAGGTTTGGAAAGGTTTCTGTAAGCTCATCACTGGCTCTGCTGTTAACAAGTGTTAACAAGTTCTCGTGGCACTGAAATGCCTCCAGTTATCTTGAGGCTACCGTTACGCATTACTACACAACTGAGAAGAAGACAAAAGCACTGGAAATGACCAAACCGCTTTCTTCTGAAAACAATACCCATCCTGCAGTGATAGCCATGCTTTTTCTTTCCGTTACTTAGCTTTGTCGCTTTTACTGTCAACCTGGGATTTGCTGAGCAACAATTCTCTTGTTTTGCTTTAAGCTCAGGATTCCTGGAGAGCACAATGCAACAAAAAGTATGTACCTACGTGCTGGGGGAGAGCCTTTCATTTTCCAGACATTCAAATACAACCTAGTTGTTTAACTTTTCAGACCAAGGATATTAACAGGTATACTTGCACATGGTACACATATCTCATAGCGAGGTCTGATCCACGCTCATTGTACAGAGACCCATCTAAAGAACAACTAACGGGCTTGCAAGTTTCTACCAGTACTTCGGAGTTTTTCCATTTATGCTGCTTTCTGCTCAAAAGGACTTTGAATAGGAAATCCATGGTCAAAAGTTAGCATTTGATCAAAGAAAGGTTTTGCCTGTTTATGTTTCCCATCAGAGTCCTGGAAAGGGAGGACTTCTTTACAGCCCTCCCTACTTAGCCAGTGCATCTCAGGCTCACTGAGTCTTTTCTGCTACAGTGCTTGACAGCCAGTACTTGCTGAGCATACCAGAATGGCTTTCATGGGCTGCTTTGGGGAACAGAACAGGTGAGAATGAGAAATATCTGTCAGTGAGTCCTTGCACAGGAATGCTGAGTTTTTTGCATAGCCCAGCTAATGCTTATATAAACCATCCAAAATCATGGAGATATACTGATTTCCACCAGCTGAAGATCCAAGCCGGTATCCCTTTGATACATTTTGGCATGTTTGTAGCCTCAGTTCATTTTTTGTGGAAATGAAGGCACTTCAAAGAGAATGTCCGAAATACCAATAAAAGAGAAAGATTGGGTTACATAGAGACACACTCCAATTTGTATCATGCAAGGATCTGCCCCAAAGACATTAACAGGAAATTCTTGTGTCATCTGTGAGAAGCTCTTGCAAACAAATGGTTTTGTCATTAGAGATGGACCTTTGTCTTCCTCCCCACCCCTTTTTCCATAAATTCTCTGGAAAATACAGGTTTTGGGTGGCCAGACTTCTCTGCAGATTCAGATGGGATTCGTGGAGGACTTTCAGATGAAATAAAAATGACACAATAATTCATGAGTGCTTAAGGTGCCTCCTTGAGAAAGCACCAGAAAGATGCATTCTCAGATGTGTTTTCAGGCCCTTGTAATAAACCACGAAGGAGCTGTCTCACCTTCAGTTGTCAGGATAGTCATCAGAGCCCTGAAGCAAGCAAAACTCCCAGGGGAGCCCAGGCTTGCACCCCACACCCACTTGCGCTCTTCAGCTCTTGCTTCCAGCATGGCTCTGCTCACTCTTCACCACTTAGGCTTTTCCATTTTGCATGGATGTAATCTTTCAGCCAGCAAGGGAGCAAACAGAGGATTTGTACAAGGACTCCTGCACACCCTGCAGACTGCACACTGCACATCAGAGCCCCCTTCTTACTTAGATGTACCATTACTTCGAATAAGTACTGCTAGGGCAACTCCACTACTTGAGAACTTCCATGAACCATCAAGTAGTGGTGTTGTTTCCTTATCTTGCTGAACCAGTGGACTAAAAGAGAACACAAGCAGCCTCCTCCTCCATCTTCGGCCCACGTGCCCATTAGTGTCATGATCCCACAGAACATGCCAAAGCTATGACAGATAGAAGTTGCACTCTGACATTCTTCTAACATCTCAGTGATGGATACTCCACAACCAGGGCATCTACTCCTTTGTTATCCTTACTTTTAGAAAGTTTTTTTCTCAGATTTCTCAGATTTTCTCCTTGTTATGCAGGGGCTTTTCCCTCTTAAATGTAACCTTTCACCTATCTAAAGATTAGTATCTTCCAGTTCTTTTTGGACTAACAATTTTCACTATAGTGTTTCCATGATTCCTACCGATTAACATGTTGATGGATAAGACACTGTCCTAGGAGATGTGGTTTTAACACCCAGGTCACACACATACTGTAGTGTTCTAGCCACATGGCTTTGGGCAGTTGTTCAAGAGAAAGTAAAAGAGCCTTGTTATGATATGTAGAAGTCCTGTTATCAAATCTATGGTATTATTTCACCTTTGTGGAAAAATCCATTTAGAAAAATCAACATCTGAAATTCAAGTACATAACATCTGTACCCCACTCTATTTCAACCCCTGCTGAGAAAGCTAGCCCATTGCGTCCTGGGATGAAAATGAAATGTGGTACTTCGGGTCAATCAGATTTTATGGTCAAGCTCAATCAAAAATATTTGCAGTGTTGTTCCATGAAAAAAAAACCTCCAGTAATCAGTCTGACGGACTGCAGGTTTGGGACATTATTGTTCAGTAGCTCAATAAAAAAAAATGTAACATTTTATAGCCCTACTCATCATATTCAGACACATTAGCACCTCTATAGATTTTACAAAGTCCTGGAAGAAGATAGTTTCAGCTATGAAAGCTAAACTCACTTTAGTCTGTACTTCATAAATTTCTAAAATATTCCTCTGGAGAAAACTTAACTAAACTTAACTTAGTTTTCCAGGGAAAGATTCAAGACTATGGGCTACATCCTTATTTTAATCTGATTCATGGCATACTATCTTTAAATTTAGAAGAAAGCTACCTAGAATGAGTCCTGAAAGAGGAATTCAGGCATTTTAAACAAAGATTTTCTATACACAAGCAGCACTGAAACACTATGTTTCCCTCCATGAAGATTTGTTCCTGTTACACCAAATGCTAAAGACTGTCTTACTAGGCAATCTTACACTTCGAGCTTGTTTCCTAAGTAGTGTTTTGGTTTTCTAGTAGTGTAGCTGGCATCAGAGAAAGGTATGCACTGTACTTTTCCAGTGTTTATTATTTTCTCTTCCTAGAAGAGCTTTCTTTTTCCTGGTTACACTTTTCCCATTGCAAGTTTTGGTCAGGATCCAGAGGATTGTGGTTGGGTTCTGCAGGGATTTTTCTCCTGGTTCTCTCTCTCCATGCATATTTCATGTGCCCATTACTTTAGGTGCCATAAACACAAATTAAAACCAGCATCATTTCTGTCAGAAAGGACCGTATTTCTCTTCTCATTCATTATTTATGTTGCTTCCTTAAGTAGTGTTGTTCTTGCTTGTTTGTCTCTAATAGAGGATACAGGTTATTTCACAGCCTTTGTTCATTACTGAGGTTGGGCTGATCAGGAGGTCCACTGAATTGTAAAAGCAGTGAGGCTCATCTCTGCTGATAGATAGATCTATGAACAATGTCTGCTGCTGAACAACCAGCCCCAGTCAGCCACAGAAACCACATTAATCTCACCTTTCACTGTGTGTCATGAGAAGGGAGGTATTTCTGTGCTGTGGGCCCACTTGAGCACTGAATGTTTAACCTCTGCACCTAGAATGGCCTATGAACTCTCACGGTGCATAATCAGCCTCCAAGTATGAGTAGATAAAGAGCTGTCCTGTGTCACTGAGTCTGGTCTTCTGAACCTCACCGTCGTCTCAGGAACAAGTCAAACTGCATTTAAAAAGCTGTTTGATTTCTCTCTTTCATTGCTTTTACAAGGAAGCCTCCAGATTCTCTCTACTTTAATTTTTGCAAGACTTCCTATTTACATCCTGTACTTACACTTGGTCAGTTTTGAGCCCTTTTTTTTTTTTCCGCCAACATTATTATCCTTCAATTACATAGTTCCTTCCACCATGGTACATTACCAACCAATGTACCTCAAGGGAGAAGCTGCACAGGCTCGCACATTTTTTTTATTATGCTAAAAAATGCATCTATGGGGCTGTAGCAGAGACTACTCCGCTAATCTTGACCATTGGCTATCCAAGACCTGCAAAATTTGTGAGTCTAAAGTGCCTTGCATATTCTTGGACAAATGGCAGGAATTTGTTTTCTGCCATCAAAGCCTCTGTTTTTCACGCTTTCAAGCTGTTCCACACCACCAGGAGAGCCACACATTCCCTTTAAAAGAAGAAGAAAGAAAGACGAGCTTCTCTGCATGTCATATGAACGCAGGCTGAAGCTTTGAGAAAAGCATCTAATGCTATGCAATCCATAATAAAAATGTGAGACTTGACCACACCACATTCACTCAGCTTTTCTCCAGGTAACAATACATCAAGGGATCAGGAGGTCTATGCCAACACACAGTGAAAGTCCATCAACAAGTTCATTCTAAAAAGGTGCTTGAGGACTGTCATCTGTTACCAGCACAGTCAGTGAGGATGTTATTTAAATGCAGGATTGCCATGACACGAGGAACAGAGCATCTGAAGAACATTTTGTTTCCCCTTTCTCTCTCTCCGTGGCTATAATGCTATGGATGTCTTGCTGAAGGAGAGGCAACAGCTTGGGTCTAGGGCACTCAGTCCTTGTAATTCTGGGGAGTCCACAGATTTATTGGGTCCTCCCTTTTTGTGAGAGACCACAGCTTTATTGGAGAGCAGCCTATGTCTTCTGTTGCTGTCATTGACAGCTAACCATGAGGAAGGAAGGAAGGAAGGAAGGAAGGGAGGACTCTGAATAACAGAGGCTCCCCCTGTCCTGAACTGCAAACATTTTCAACCTTTTCCACCACCTCCTTTCCTCTCTTCTCTTTTAGGGAGTCCTTTAGACAGCAATCAAAGATGTAAAACAGCAGAGCTCTATCAGAGACAAAGAATAGTATTTAAAATGAATTAAGACAACAATATTAGGCTGATTATGAGCCCCCAGTTGTGCAGAGCCTCACTCCCCCTCCGTGTCTTCTGCAGGCAGCAGCAGCAGCCCGGGCGGCCAGGGCTGCGGCAGCGCGGGAGAGCACTGCCACCAAGTGCAAACCCAGCTCCTCCGCATCCCCCATGCAGGGAAAACGCTCTTCAAAAGCCCATATTCACGCTCTCTCTTCAGTCCTTCACCTTAATGAAACTGCCGCAAGTCCTATAGGTGGTCGCATTGGCGCTTTCTGACTTTTCAGGCTGTAATTATTCTATCACTTAGTCATTTTTACTCTCTGAGTTTATATTTCAGCCTGTTCTTTCACCTTCTTTTTAATCACCAGCTTTTTAGGTAATTCTGCATAGGCAAAAGCTGCTGATCTCACAGACCTTTTAACAGCTGGTTAAATTAACTGTGTGATGGCAGGGCATGCAATCTGTGAAGTGCAGAAATAAGGAATCTCCCAGTGGCACTGAGAAGAGAAGGTAGGATACGTCTTTGAGACTTGGAAAACAAAATTAGGTCCTGCCTATGTGGGGATGCTGACGAAAGGTAACCGGAGCTAATTCAAGGTGTTAATTTACATTGGATCAGGTAAAGCACATGACATTCCAAAGTGAATTAAAAGAAACAGAATTAAGGCCTATTTTAAATCAAAATAAAAATGGCACCACAGTGAGGTAATGGAATTTAAACAGTACATTTAAAAGTGAATTTTATTAACTTTCCTGCAGTTTCTGTCCCTGCACAGACTAGCCATGGACAATGCAGGTGCAACCAGAAGTGGTTGGAAAACAATGATATTCCCTCCTGTGATGCTCTCTGGCACTGACTCACTGAAATTTTGTTCTGCTCCACTCCTGTATCAGAGAAAGCAACCTGGCCCCTGCTTCTGTTACCTGAATGAAAGACAAATAGGCACAGTCTGTCTTTGTTTTACTCACCTGCACAATGGGGATGCTACTGCTCTTCACAAAGGGTAAATAATAAAGAAAATGCTTATGAAAAACTCATGTCTGTTCAGCACTAAAAGATGTAAGGCGATAAACAGAAAAAACATTCTCTGTTGTCTAAGTAAGGGCAGGTAATTTAGTTCTTTCACTTTCCTTTTCTCATTATACTATTAATAACAATATAAATGTTTGTGCTTAGCATATAAATATTTGTACTGTCAATGAAAGCAAGGAATCCAAGCAAAATTCCCTGTAAATATAAACCAATGCAGGATCTGAGCTCCAGATACTTGTTTTCAGAGTCAGGCAATATTTAGGAACTGAAACTTAACTCTGCCTCTCCATAGTCTCCAAAAGCAGCTCGTGCCTGCTTCAGTCCTCTGGATGCCAGTAAAACTGTGCAGAATTGCCATGAACAATACACTTAGCAAGGCTGATGAGCAGCAACTTCCTGCCTCAGTTTCACATCACGGTTAAAGGTAAGGGAAATAAAATGATGGAAACGTTAAAGGCTCTTAGTAGATACTGCAGTTTACTCCCAGCTTCATAACAGCAGAGTGCTCTGCAGCGATACACTTGTCATCTGTTTCTTGGCGATCAGCTGTGCAAAGTCATACTGCTACTTACCTTTAACAAATACATTCCCACTAGTGCTCTTCATAATTTACATATGACACAGTAATGAAAAGTTCTGAAAATATTTTCTCTGCTTTTTCCTTCTATTCTCCCTCCCCACCTCAGTAAAAATTTCTGAGAACATAGAGAGCAAGCTGGCAAATTCCTTGCTTAATTGAGGAAGAAGTGGCCAAGTCGTTACACACCAAAATAGGCAAAGCAGGAAATTTCTCATAGGCTTGTTTGGACATGGCCACATGTGACTCTGCCATGCACAATCTCTGTAGACCACCCCCCACTCAGTGCCCGTAAACCCATGGCACCTCCTGCTCATGAAGGCATTATCAGCATTAATCACGGCCAAGACATGTCTTGTCTGTTTCAGGTGAAGAGCCCAGATCAGGCAGGGCAATGCTCCTGATGTTGAGTAGGTACCATGGAGAAGATGGGTTTAGGCCTGTTAGGTACACTGCCCTGGGGAGAGACTGCCAAGTAGCAGTCCAAATAGCCTGAATGGTTTTCAGGGGAAATAGGAAGGGACGAGCACCCAAGGCATGTGCTTTCAGCTCAAGTCATCAAGGGGGTTTTCAAATTCAGTCAGAATCTCCAGTGTAGGAGCTACAAAGACAGGCAGGAAGAGATCGACAATGTCTGACCTTAAACCGCTTCCTGAAGACTGGCTGAGTTGTAAGACTAAGCCTGTGGGTGCTGGGAAGCGAGGGAACCTGGCCAGGCAGACAAACTGAGGACATGGTAGTCCCAAGCAGGTGGTGAAGCACAACAGCCCTGCAAGAGACATCTGGGGCTAAAGGATCCTTCCCAAAAGGAAGACCAAAGGCTGGGTGTACTTCTTGCCCTGCTCCAAAGAGTCAGAGAAGAGGACAATACTTCCAGATGCTGGCTTTTGAGAGGGAAAGGAAAATGAAGCAAAGGACATTGCGTAGCTGCAGAGAAATACCAAACACTCTTTTTTAGGACAAAATTAATAATGTCAGGGGAAGGATCCTGATTAAATCTGATTTTTTTAACATATTCCTAACCTGAAAAATAGTTCAATGGTAAAGCAAAGATAAAGCCAGCTCACATAGGACATTTACATTAGGCAGGATAAGCCCTTGTAAATGTGCAGTAGGCATTAATTGCACTTTGGCAGAGATGGACTAGATGACCTACCGTAACAGTTCTGGGGGTAGCTAACAGCCTGAATAAGTCATCTTGAAAATGCAGTAGGGAAGCTTAGTGTTGCAAAGATTTGCAGCAGAAATGGCCGTGTTCTTCTGCATGATAATAAGAAAAAGCACAAAGGGGTGAATTAAGGACACAGGGTTGGTTTTGCATTTTAATTTCCTGATTTTAGTCAGGTTATGTTATAAGTTAAACATTCCTAAGAGCTAGGGAAATTTTGTTGACTGTGAAATTTGTATGTTTTATTTTTGCTTTTCTTTTTGTCCTAAGTAGGAAGGGGAAACATTTTCTGACAGATTATTAAATCCTAAATGGCTGATGATGCAGCTTGCCAATAGGCATCTTTACAGAGAAGAATGTATAGAATTAAGTAGGTGTGGTGTGTGCACTACATGATTATACCGTAGATATTTATTCAGGTAATCATATCTTTTAAGGAAAAAAAAAAAAAAAAAAGGTCTTTATATAAACATAATTTATTTACCCTAGAAACTGGAAAAGCTCCCAGGGAAATGTACTTTTAGACATCTCCAAGAAGTGACTTATTTACCCAGTTCAATACATAAAACCTGGAGATTAGATGATTCACCTGACAGACATCAAGGCCTCCACTGGAACTGTTTCATTCTGATAAGCAAACGTGCATTTTATGCCTGCTTACCAGGGAAAAATTACTATATTTGCACAATATCTTGTAATGACTCTAAAGAGGTGTTTAAACATCACTAACATTTTCAACCCCCTACAGAAAAAGCAAACAAACAGAAAGACAGTCAATATTGTCTTTATACAGTAGTGTATTCAGCTATGCTGGGGCTTTGATTCAGGGGTGGTGAACATTTATGTCTCTGAGACATCTGCTGTCTTCAGACAGGCAGTCATTTTGTCTTCAGTTGTGAGCAGGCAGCAGAGAGCCTACAAAGAAAACATGCTTCTTAAAAAATGTAATTGAGTCCTTTCTTGTTTAGGCTATTCTAACTAAATGTACATGGCTGCTATTCACATAAAGGACAGCAACCTTTCTACTAAAGGCAGAATTGTTTATATAGGAAGAATGTTATTCCAGGCTGCCTTTTCAAGGTGGCTTGAAAAAATTATGTGAAGTGCGATAACTAGGAAGAAGAGAAAATCAATGTCTTTGTTCAGCATGGGAAGCTAGATTGCCCCTACAGCCAGAGCTTACACTTTTCCCAGATGGTTTTATTTCCCCAGTGACAAACACAGAATTGATTTTTTCCCAGGCCTCTAGAATTTAGATGGGACAGGAAGAAAAGAAAAAAGAAGTGTGACAAGAATTCAGACAAACCATACTGGTTCTGTTTTTTTTCCCTTCATCTGCAAACGGGAGGGTAGCATGCCATATAGCCAGTCCAAGCTTCACCCTGTAGGCGTAATGTCACCCACCAAACACAGACTTGCTTTCAAGGTTGTCACTGAGCACTTTTCCCAGGATAATGGCATAGTATGCCATCTTCTGACAGGCTGAACCAGACGGAAGTACCCTGGAGCAGGAGGAGATTGATAAGAACAGCTTCTCAGTGGACAACAGCTTATAGCCCTTATATAATTAATATCCTCTCTGGCCAGCAGCAAGGTAAATGCAAATGGTTTGGGCATCTCCAGTGGGACGATCAGGAGTCCCAGGGCATCTGAGTGGAAGAGTGTGGAGCCTGATTTCAGAGAAATATGAGGTAGTTCAGTAAGTAGCAACAGGGTGGCGATTTGCATAAGAGACTGACGATAATATTGGTGCTGTCACTTTCTGGAAATGGCAAACCATTTTTAGAATTCTAAGTGGAAACTATTCAATTTTTATTGAGCACATTATGGGATATGCAGAGTAGAGGCTGGAAACAGAAAGCAGCAGGAGAATCAGAGGAGTACAAAGAGAGGGGACCAAAATCAAAAAGAAAAGTAAGGATGCAAAGGATATATTGCTATCAAATGTTCCACTCAACCAGGCTTCTCATTTGGGACCTCTAAAGGCGGAATTTCAAAGAAACCATTTGACACATTGGGAAAACAGCAGCAGCAGTATGGGAAAAGCCAGATTATCAGACTGAGTTGAAACACAATGAAAATGCGATAAAATAATATGCTACAGTTCCCTTGGCTTTATGACTATGTTAGGTACAAATTTGCTCCACAAGAGAAGCTCTGAATTACTCTGCTCACACAAACTTACATGTCCCTCTGTTCCAGCCCACTTCCTTTCCAAGTAAGCTCTTCCTCTTCTTCCTCTTCCTCCATCTCAGTCCACACAAACAACTTGCAGCCACAAGGATGTCCTCTTTCAAACTTCTCAGTGCTGGTGGTTGGAGTCTTCAGTTTCAGTTTTGCCACCATCATTACCATGGATGTCCAAACACCAAATGTGGAGAAAGAATGTTTTCCAGTCATGTAATCATAGTATTTTGCTCTTATAAAACTAACAATTTTCATTCAAACACCTCTGAGCTTCTAATTGATTACCTAATTACGTCACAAAATGTTCCTGTGATCTAGGAAAGCACTGAAATGGGTGAGTAAACTAGTATAGATGAGTAAAGTTATTAGTCAAGATGACTAACAGAGATGAGAAATGTACTAATACAGGGTAGCTGCAGTAGAAGAAAATGAGCTTCAAATGGGTTAGAAGATTGATTTTTAGAGAATATTTCTGAACA
>KL288262.1:20534-32183 GCA_000699545.1 Podiceps cristatus | reverse complement strand
CCCCCTCACACCCGCCCCCGGGCGCAACTTGTTCTCACGCACCCTTGGGGGACCTCCGGGGACTTCGCTTTAAGGTCGCTGTAAGAAAGGAGGGAGCAGGGTGATGAAGGAAAAGCCCGCCACCAAACAGCTGCCCCCATTCCCCGCCTCGCCACGTCCTGGAAATCGGGGAGCAAGGTTTCACAGCTCCTCCCCCCGAACCCCCCCGTTCTCACCCGTGTCCTGCTGTCCCACTTGTCCAGCAACCAGCGTCGGGGACCGACCTGTAGGTAGTGGAAACCTCTGGCAGGGCTGAGTCGTGCAGCAGGTCTGGTCGAGATCTTCCAGAGGGATCAGGTTCTGCCGGGGCTCCTCTGGGAAATGAGGGAAAACTGGTCACATTTTAGTAGAAGTGTATATCAAATTTTTAGAATTTGCATTCACTGAGGTCTTTCTACTTGAATGCCTTACAGAAATTAATATATGTATGGTTTATCCACAAAATACATATTACTTTTATATGTCAAATTTCAGAAGTGTATCATTCTTCCTACAATATCTTAGGTTTTGCTGCACTGTCTTAATAAACGTAGGTCTTTCTGTCCTAGATTTTCTGAAATAGCTGGTATCATTGTCACTAGATTTACAAATGAGGGGACGGACGGAGGTGCATGGCACATCTAAGCTCCATTAAATGCTGTGCATTGGGTGCCATTCTGTGAAGAGAGAGACAAGGTAATTCTGGCCCTTCCAGTAGATAGCCATCGTACAGCTGTAGCGCACCAAAATGCCACATCTATCCTGCTTTTCGGTGCCAAAGCTTACTTCTTCAGAACTGGTCTTAAAATTGTCTCTTAAATCCTAACCACATACAGGTCCTCAAAAGTCTGAAACTGACTATTAATACTATTATTGTTGTCCTACCAGTCTGTGTTGTTCTCAGTCATTTACTAGGTGCTTCCTAGAACAGATCAAGTTAATTCCTTGATGTTTCATCCTCTTCCGTTACAATGTCCAGAGGCAGTCCCAACAGCAATTTATTCTTTTTACTTAATACTTTGTCACTGAAAAATCTGAAAGTTTCAGATTTCCTCTTGATGCTTATAAATTTGACACATCTTTCTGTCACCAGCATTCTTGCTACTTCGAGTCTCTTATCACATGTTGCCTCTCTCACTTTTTTTTGAGCCTTCCTGTTTGCCTAAATGAATATAGCTAAACTGTATCCCAGTAAAAAGAAAAATCTCTGTCTCTGCCAAAGAGAGGAAATGGAAGGTTTTCAGATAGGTGGTGAAAAACAACAGGTATTGCTTCAGTGTAGCGAATAGTAATTTAACACAGTGCCTTTAAATTATTTAAATTTTAGATGTGGTAGATGTGGTTCAGCCCCCAAAGTGCCAGTGGAAAGATATCCACTGATTTTTGTCATCCTACATCAATCTGAAGCAGAACAAATAGGACAAAATGCTGTGTATTTGACAGAATTTTAGATCCCCACAGGGCATTAGAAGGAAAAAACCTGGGTGAGGTAGCATGCTTATATTAATATATGATTCTGTATAATCCTATATTAATTCTAGTACCAGGACCACATTTTAAGGGGGCTATCTCTGTTATTTTTGCATGCCAGCATATTGAGCCACACAGACAGGTAATAATTTGCCATCAGATTTTGCAGTTATAAGAGAAAAGTTACATGCTGTTTAGGTGAAGAGCCACATCTTGCAGCCTGCCTATATTTAAGGACTATTGATTTTCATTGAAGTGATTTTCTTAGTTATTGCTTGTAATCTTCTTAATTACTATGATGGTGTTCCAGAGTGAAGTAACTGCAGCCTGGGTGCAATGGAAATATGTCAAAGAATAGATAACGATTTAGAGCATAGATAAGCTATATGAGTGCCATAAAATTATTCTTAAAAGACTTTTGGTAGAAAATTTCGTCACTTAGATGTAACTTCGGGAGAAATATGTTCTTTCTTGAATCTGAAAGAGGGTTAAAAGGTAAAAACTTTTTCAGAGAAAAACAGAAGAGAAATGAATAATGTTATTTTTAAAATCAACTGTGATTCACAGTGGTTTGTTCTTTCCATCAGCTTTCTTGTTCCTCATTACTCTTCAGGACAGTTTTAGTGAAAAGAAAGACTAAGCACTGTGACGTTCATTATGTTCTGTCCCTGATACATCAACGTTGGCAGATTAGTCCATGTTTAAATATTAGGAATTGCTCTCTTGTATGTGCACAGATGGGTCATTGTTGTATTTTGGGGCAGAGGGGGGGGAGGGGTTAGGAACTATGGAGGAGAGAATACATTTCCTTGGGCCACTATAGCTTGCAAGAAACTCACAGCAGCAGCGCTTTCAGGTTCTTCAGACTATAGGCACTGTAATGAAATGTAACTGTAAATGTTTCGTTCTTTGGCTGTCTTGCAATCATACTGTGTTTTTGCTAGCATGTTCCTTGACATAACAAAAGCAAGAGTCTTCTCTCTGTATGCAAAGGGGTCATTTCACTCGGAATAACTAATGCACTGTAAGGAAGAGTGTGCTTTTATTGTTGGTTTCTGTGTATCTCGGGGACATTGACTTGGCTTAAACGACTTTGTTTCTAACGTCACACAGATGTTGATGCCTGCTAAAGCTTGAACTTCTTGCTCCAATTCTGTTCACAGTACAGAAGTGAATATTGCAAAATAAATGGCTGTCTTAAAAGTTGTCACCCACCCTCTTTAATTCTTTTGATTTACATAAGTGGTATTTTGTCCTTGTCTCATTTCTGGTGCAGATTGATGTTTCCTAAGATTTTGCTGTATGATTAATACTTGGAGGAAAAGTGAGTTATACTGCTTCAGTGAAGTGAACCCTTACAAAAAAAAGATGTCTTACAAAGAGATTAGTGGAATGATCTCTGCTAGGTGAAATGCTAATGGGCTCCTTTTCGTAGTTTTAAAGGGAGAGAAATATACATGAATGTGTGCATATAAATGACAGTATTTCTTTCCATGATTCTATCTTCAAGAAGTATAAACTTTCTGCCAGAACTTGGTTGATGGAAGCAAGGGTTATTCTTGTATTTAAGGGAGTTTGATAATAAAACAAAGGCTCAAGCCCTCACTTAGAAAACCAGGAAAATCAAACTTCTTTTGTGCTCTGAAAGTGAATTGCAGATAGGTACAAAGAAGATAAATAGGATATGTGATACAAAATTCCTAACTATAGCCTTTTCAAAATCTTCTGCAGTGAGGCAAATTCTAGGCCAGCTGATTGCTTCCTCCTCTGCAGTAACATGTAGTTTAAAATGTAGGATTATCAAATCTTTCCGGATAGCAAGGCAGGGCCTGATTCAAGCTGCTACTGGTCCTAATTGGAGCTGTTTCTTTTCTGATAGCTGCTTGTGTCTCTGCTCCCAGTAGCCATTCCTTTCTTTCCCATTGTCTGCTCCTCCTTTTCTGCTTCTATTGTCACTTCCTGCTCCCCTCTAGGGTTCTCTGGGAGAGAACATAAAGGTGTATGGTGTTTTCCTTCAGTTGTAGGACTCAGCTGCCATGTTTCATAAAATTAGGGCTAGGATAGTGTTCAGTCGGGGTTTTGGAATATGAAGTATAAAGATATTATTAGTCTATTGTAGGATGTTAAAATAGGAGAGAGTTTGGAAATGAAATTATCAAGAACTCTAATGTGGATCTGACAGTCTCCCCAGAAGCTTGAAGGGGCCTGGGTCAGAAAACCCATTACTCCTTACAGTTTTACACTAAAGTGATTAGCCATTATCTTGCCATAATTTATATATGATATATATATGGGGTTTGGTCACAGGCTGGGAAATTTGGTTTTGAATTTGGGTTTTGTAGACTCTGCAGAGATTGCTGTTGATAGAAGCGGATACCTGATGAAGTCTCTCTCTGTAGACATTCATGTTACTGTTAACAATAAGAAAAGGGAAAAGACTTGGCACAGGGTTAGGGCTGAAGATTCTGAAGTCTTAAGAAATCAGATTGTTCCTGAACCCTGCTGACCCTTGGAGATAGTAATTGTGATGACAGAAACTTGTGCCTTGAGCTGTATTAGTCCTGTAGGAACCAGTGGACTATCTGCTTAGGAGGTAGATATGACAGATAGGTTTAGGCGGAAGGTTTCAGCAAGGAGCTCAGAGTATGATACTGTTCTACAAGTTCCCCCAAAGTTAAGTGGTTTGGTAGAATCCATTGACTAATTTTGTCTTTAATTATGGGATACTCCCTTACGTGCTAATTAATTCAAGTTGTACGTAGTGTTCGAGTAATAGTGTCAGGGTTTGAGAATCGTAACTGTCCTAAACCCTGAATAATGCTCAACTATGCAAGACTGCCAAAGATGAGTAGCAGGGAGGTACTACTACAATCTGATGTACTGTGTTGTGTTTTCCTGTAGAAATTGGTGCCTTCCTAAAGATAAAACTATTAGAAATTGATTTAATGCTGATACTTGCATTCTAAATTGTCACAATTTCCACTTGCATTTTGAACCTGTGAGGAAACAAGGAGATAAGGATGTAGGCATTGACAGAAACCAATGCCTTAGTCTCCTGTAGGCTGAGTACAAGTTTGGTGTTAGGCAGAAGGTTTAAGGCTTAGGAAAATAAAGCATCAACAGGTAAATGTATTTCTCATAAATGCAAAAATCTTAGCAGCAAGCTTTGTTCTAATGTAGTTAGCAGCCAAAGCCTTTCATCTTTTTCTTCCTCAAGAGAAAATAATATTTCTACACTAGATGTAGAAATAAGCTAAGGGTCTCTATTTTGGTTAACAGTTGGAATTCCTTCTTTAGATCTGAACACATCTTTTGTTACACTTGAGGTTAGATTTTTAATATAATGTGTCTGCATCCCTGAGTAACGTTCTATTCTACAGGGTCCCCTGCAGGTAAGCATAGAAACAGCACAAATGAAAACTAGAGACTGATATTGTCTTACATTACATCATTAGGTGCCTATGTATAAATTACAAATTGGGGTTGAACTCTGCAGAGGCCACAGAAGTGAGAATTGGGCAAGAAGCCTTATATCGTCTTTTCCTCTGTCAGTCTCTGTAGGAATACTTGCCCTTGGAGAGTGTTGTTAGCGTTTAAAACAGGTTAAGGGTCAGATTTTGGAAACAGATGACTAAGAATAAAGAGCATACTTCATAGCAGAATTTACGGTGTTCCCGGAAATAAGAATTAATAAGACTCAGCTCATATGAGTAGAAGCTGTTGGCTTTTCCTCTAGTAATTGGTCCTGTAGTTATTGATAATGCAAGAATTAGAATTGGAGGTATAGGAATTTAAGAATAATGTTTGGGAGTCTTTAGACTGAATCTAGTAAAGAAAATGGGTCAGGGACTGTTCTGTGGCCCTGAGATGTCTGGTCTTCTGGACAGGTTTGAGATTAAATTTACTATTTAGAATCCCATTTATTGCTAGTCTCTGGAAGGTTCTTAGGGGCAGTAAAAGAGACTAGTGATGCTACAAGCTGATGTAATTTGTTCTCTTTCAGTACTGATTTACTACCTTTCAGATTAAGGTTAGGGAAGTGTCAAGACCCCAGTTCACCATCAATTTTTAAAGATCTGAAGAGTTAGGAAGCTTGCTGTCAACAAGAGGAGAGGTTTAGGTGAGGACTCAACAACATAATTCATAGACAACCCAGTTAATTTGATCTAGAGATAGTTTCAAAGTGGTCTGGTATCATCAAGATCCAGTATCTTATTTTCAGTTTACTATCTTTTTCATCTGCTGAGCCTATATACAGTTGTCATTAAGGTTACACTACAAAAGATGACTTCAGGAGGCTGGGTTATTGCTGGAGAATACAAAGCAGTTTATTGCTATCATCAGTGGCCTTGTTTTCAGGACTGGGTATAGTGAAGGTTAGGGATAAGATTGAAAATTAGGGTAGAAAAAGAATATTTTCAAAACCCACACTTACAGCCAGTTTCTCCAAAGCTTGTAGGAATAAGAAACTGTATGGAATCATCATGATCTTATATTCTTTTTGATAAACACATGTATGCATATAAAATTAGGGGTTGGGGTGGCATTAGGGGGTGTGGAAATGAAAACTTGAGCATGCTGGATAATTGTTGCATTCCACGCAGCTGGTGGAACTGCTCTGACCTTTCCATGGGCTAATGTCTTAGTTCAGCTATGGTGTAAGTGTTGCCAGACCACACCAAGGTTACAATTTAGCACAGCTTGTACAGATCCATCACCTTCCTGCCATGAAAGTAATGTTTAGGATTGGAATTATCTTTAGTGCTCAAAGCAATAAAAATTTGAGTCTTGCTTTTCCGAGACACTGCACGGCTTGCTAGTGTTATGAGAATGCATCATCTTTTGTTTTGTTGTACGTGCTGGTTACCTAGCTATGTATTACTGTCGGGCTTGAGAAGAATTCACTTGGAGAGCCTGAATTATCAGTTGATTTTGTGTAAACCAGAGAGATAGTAATAGGAGTCAGTCTCTTAGTTTCATGTTTCCTGTGGTTATTGGTCTGATTATGGTTGTGATTTAGGAAAAGAATCACAGAATCACAGAATCATAGAAGGATGAAGAAAGATGAAGAAGGATGAAGAACCCTCCCCATGTGGATTCTCTCTGCATCAAAGAGAGAGAAAAGAAACTGGTGTTATCAGAATGCATTATTTTCAGGTTTCTGTTGGTTTTGTTTACTTAGTCATAATGGAGATCAGAACTGTTTGGAAAAAACTAGTTTATTGCTTGATTCTGACCTGTCTGTGCAGACAAGATGAGGGCATGGATTCTTTCCTTGAGCCTCCTACCCCTTGCTACTTTGGTGTCACACAGTTGTCTTCCTTCATGTGTTCTACTCCTCAACCCTCCTTTTTATCAGCACACGTCTATATTGTTATATGAGAGGTAAAGTAACTGGCTGCATTTACATAAATTTTTGCCACAATCAAGGAGCACCTTTTTTTTTTTTTTTTCATTAACTTAATGCTTTTCATTGATAGATGTATTCTGACCAATTTTTAATTCTCTTTGAAGGTCCACCTTTCTTGCTTTACATAGCCTTAACATACACAAAAGTAAGCACTGTCCTGATGCTGATACAGACGACCCCATTTGAGGAGCTACAGCATATGATATGACTGGGACAGTTTCTCTGTGGATTGTGGATCTGTAGGACCACACATTTGTGACTGGAAGCTTTTCTGACTAGAATTGTTCTGGGAATGTGTTATGTGTTTGGCCTCATGTAAAAAGAGGGTGTTTAAACTCTGTCAACCTATGAAGTTCATTGAAGAAAAGCAGCAATCACTCTCTTTCCTGGTCTTATTGACTTTGTTGGATCTTAATCATGACTGTTTTGTAGAATAGTCTGATTTTCCTGCACCTCCCTTGGTAGAGAAAAATATTGCTGAAATAGCATTTTACAGCATATAAACACCACATTTCCATCCTGTTCAGCAAGCAGCAGGAAGTATCAAGTATCATGCAGCATTGCCAGCTCAGTTTGGTAATTTGGCTGAAGTTTTTGGGGCTTATTTCAGCCAAACTCTCTAATCTTTCAAGGGTCACCAACTGACACTTTATAGCAGAGCACCGTGCAATTGATATAGCAACCCACCATTCCTTTTTCATTTGCATGGATTTCTTCTCAGGATCATAGCCTGTTGTAATCATAATTATACTTAATTCAAGAGAAAAAAAGAAGAACAGTTAGTGTAATGTATAATACATCTCCTAAAACATATCAAGGATACCAGAGTTTTCCTCATTTAAGACAGCTGAAAATAAGACATACATATTTCATGTAGAGATTTGTTTCTCAGTTTTTGTCTAGTTTTTAGATATTGCCATTACATACCAGAACTGTCAAAAATCTATATTTTGATTGCCATTTCTGAATTTATTCAATAGCCAGCTAAAACTTTCCTTTAATTATAAGTCTGTTGTGGTTTTGCAACACAACACTTTCAACTATTTGCCTTTAATTGCTGGGATCTAATTGGTTCCTTCATTCAGTTGTTTTTACAATTTATCTGAGACTTCCTTTTGCTGCAGACCAGTTGAGATACGTGGGCTGGGGGAACTAACAGGGGACAGTTTGGACAGGCTCAGTTACTCTTATTGCCAACTGTTGATCTTATTATCAGAGTCTTCCTGATCGGTTCTGCTTTAATCAGTTTTGTTCTTGAAGAACTGGGCCAATATCTACGTATCACAGTCCATTTTAATTATGACTTGTAACAAGAACACAGATGTTTAAGTATAAAAGGCCTCTTACAGTCCATTCTGCATTGTTCTGTGGCATTGTTTTGTACTGAGGGAGTACTGGTGGCCTAATACACAAGGAGGCAGTGCAGACACAGACTAATGGTCTGCATGTGTCACACACTTGTAGCATGTTTATTAGTTTCTGGCAACACTGATGCTACCACCCTCACAGTTGCTTTTAACTGGGGGAAATTAAGACAGGGAGAGAACTAAGAAGATGAATAGCTAACAGCAAATTCATTTACACCCAGTCATGACAATCTTGTACTTCCTCTTCCTGTGCATAGACACCTCCCAAATGAATCACTTGTTAGAGTACTTTGGAGTATAATAAAAGTTTATCTCACTTGCCCAAGTTTGAGAAGAGGAGGACCAAAATATAATGTGCATATAAATAAGTAAAAATGAAAGAAAAACTATGTTACTAGTTTATCATTCAATAAATATTTAAGTACTGTTATATTTAACTCATATTCCTCCAAAATAACACATCCTGTCAAAGGACTCACAGGGGCAGTCAAATAACAACCACCTTGGAATATGAGAGTGTTGGCAGACTTATTCCAATATTTCTCATTATCCACCTCATTTCATAAAATAATGGCCATTTTAATAGTATTAGCTGATGAAAGCTGAATCACATGCATTATCATGCCGTGTAATAATTCTTCATTAGACATAATTCTATATTTATTACAGAAGAAAAAAGAAACCCCTTTGAGGAAAGTGGTGTAGTAGCTTCAAAATTAAGACATAGCAAAGCTTTTAATTTTATTTGGTGTTTTTTAATTGTTTAAGATTTGAAAACTCTGTTTAGGGCTGCCCTTTTGAAATGTGAGACGGCCTTCAGTACCTAAGCCCTATCAAAGTCTTGGGGCCAGTCCCAGGAGGCCAGTGGGCTGTGTGTGTTAACAGCAGTTCCCAGAAGGCATTGAGTAGTTCATGTGACAGGGAATAATGAAACAAGGATTGCACTAAAACTACCAAATTGCCTTGAGCTTCCTGTCCACAGGCATGGATTTGTGCAGAGCACGTTAAGCATCTCTCAAAGGCAGTGTATTTACATGTTTGTGCATTTGTATGGATGTTGAAAAGGCAAGGCCCTTGAAAATATTATTTTAATCGTTGTTTAATGTAATAAAATGTGAATATTTGCACCTAATGTTAGAACAGAGGAGAATATAGTAGCTCTGTGAGAATCACAAAAGAATAAATAAATGCACAACATCTTTGCATACACTTTGTCCTATTTGATGATACCTTGAATTTGTGATTCACTTTTTTTCTTTGCAATGTGTATTATACTCAATGATCAATATGTTGATTGCTACTTCATTCACTCTTAGTGGTATTCATCTCCACTTAACACTTTAAAATATCAAACAAGTGCTCACAATGCTTCAATAACTCTACTGCAGTCTGTAATGATCTCAACTGCCCATTTTTTGATTTTTTTTTCCAGAAAGTGATTATTTTTTAGTCAATACCATGAAAATTATTAACTTATCAGAAAAATGTCAAGCTTTTCTTTCAACATTTATCTTCAAAGAAGCAGTGGGTGTCCAAGCCCTGCTGTATGCCAGGCACATTGCCCAAACTATAAAATAATTAGATTCATTTGTAGCCAGTCTAGACTGAAGCAAAAAGTAATGTGGTCTACTAGCATAGTGATAGTTGAGGAAGATGTAAACAGTAAACTGGAAAAAAAATATAGTAGATCCTTAGAAACAAAATATAAAACTCTAGATTAAAATCTATCTTAATTTATTAATATTAATTTCATGAGATACTATAAAATAGGCAATAAAAAGACAGGAATATGAAAGTTCACATTTAGATTCTTAGTTAAAGAAATACAAGTTCCATTACATTTCGTCTTCCACAACTATATTATTTTATGAGTTATGTGATCTGGATGCTCAAGATTAAAGTACTAGGTTACTAATTATTAAGTTAGCATAATAATAAGTAAATTTTATACAGACAACAATCTTCAGATGTTAGTGCAACCAGAATTCAATTATTTCAGTATTAAATTTGTTCTGTTTTTTCACATAGATTATGAGAATGTAAATATTTTGCTTATTTATATACGGAAACTCCTATAGGTATAAAGAAAAAAAAAAGGATTAATGTATACATAATGCCTTGAGATTAGATTGCTAAAGCAAAACATCAATCATAATAAAATCTGAACACTCCAAAATGTAGTACTGTCAAATGGCTATAACCAAGTTGCAGAATTTCTGAGATAGAGTGGACAAAATAATGAAGGTTGAAATATGCCTATTTATTTGTACTGCTGTCAAACATAGAAACCAGAGATCATTTTCCTGTGCCAGATGCAGTATTAGTGTAGAATCTCAATGTCTGGAGAAATCAAGATTCAGATATGCTTATAGCATCTACAGTATATGTTTGCAGATTCTGAAGTGTAGAAGACGATGTTTACTCTATTTTATGCTAAGGATTAATTTATTGTATCCAGATTGATTCCAGATGATGACTGCAAATAATTTTCCAAAAATTTTATATGGTTTAGTCTTCTAATTCTCTACTAAATTATAATCAGATATGAGAACAAGACTGAGAAATGGAAAGAAAAAAATATATTTAACTCCAAATATTGATTATTTAGCTACCTTGCTATCATCTCTAGATTGCTCAGAATCCTTCAGTCCTCCTAAAGATAGACCTTAAAGATCATCACATTTGCAGACAATAGGCTTTTCAAAAGTGGGCTTTGTTATGCCAATAGGATTTTATACATCTGTTTTTATTTGTAGGTATGTAAAACACTCAAAATTCATTCCAGATGATATATAACAATCTTGTCTTTTACTTTCCCCTAGGTAAGAACATCCAGCCTATCTCAACCATAAATACCGTTTCTGTTCTTTATTTATTCCCACATCTGCAAGCCAGCTATGACTCTGATCCTTTTAGTTTTTTGGCAGGTGCTTGATTTTTAAGTATGGAAGTATATGTGTATACCCCATTAGGGTATATATATACACACACATATCTTTCTTTTTCTCCCCAGGACTAGTTCCAACTACTACAAGGTAGCTAGACATTTCTAAAATCATTGTATGCAAGTGTTGTTTTTTATATATGAAAAGTAGAATCAATATATATTTCTTGGTCATCCGTATGGTGGTTAAGACAACGATAAACCGGGATGATGTTGCTATTATTTTGAGCTGGAGAAGAGTTGAAGTAGATGAAAAGAAAATAAAGGATGATTAGTTCACTGTAGATACTCTTCTGTTAGACCCAAAATGATTATGGCATTGAAAACCTGGAAAGACCTATAGGAAGGGGGGAGTGAGAAAGGCTTATCTGCAGTGCTCTGCTTTGGGAGAGAAGAACCACTAAATGAAAATAGACATTCAGTCTAGACCATTCACTGAT
>KL288262.1:0-20503 GCA_000699545.1 Podiceps cristatus | reverse complement strand
GGAAAGAGACTGATGAAATATTGATGCTAAAATCCAGTAGAACAATCTCAGTGTGTAAGACAAGCTCCAGTCTCGCAGTTTTAGGTTTTGAAATTATCCCTTAAATTCCTACAAACCTATGGTAAATTACACCTAATTGAATTGGATCAGAATTTCCCACATTTTAAGATACTGAGACAAATTTCTTCATGAATATAAGCAAGCTTAACTTCAGTGGACTCATGTCAGATTATTATGTTCTGAATTTGGCCTGTTTGCCTTTGGAGCCTAAAGTGAATGTTTTATGAATGACAGTGTTGCAAGAAAGATGCATTTTGACAGGAATGAGAATAATGAACAGGCAGCTGGAAATACCTGGGCATGTAATGCTTCTTGGCAGACTTCACGAGCAGTAGAGCTGCTGACTTTGGAGCTGCCTGTGGGTCTGTCACTTTGTTCATCTTTGTCAAGGTTGATTTTTCAGAACTACTTTGTCTCCAAGGTGTCATTTCCCCAGAAGCTTACCTTAGCCTGTAAGGAATTTATATGTTATTATCTGCTTTGAGTAAGTCTTAAATTCCCAAGAAAACTCTGGAGCTACTTCTTTATTATAAAAGTTATGGGAAAGAGATGGTATCTTGTTATCCTGTTATTTGCTTAGAAACATAATTTGTGATAGCATATCTTTATGATATGTTTCTATAACTCAGTGGACTTTCTGTTTTGGAGCAAAAATAATTTAGAAAGACCCATGAAATCACCCTACAAAATGAAGCTGCTAATTTATTTAACATTAGTTGCCCTTACACTGTTCGTCACATTGTGAAATTTAATCTAATACTACATTGAGACAGAGGAACACAAACAATGTTTCAAAGATTGTGGTGGTTGTGAGAGCAATAGTACACTTCCACAGCAGATATTCCTAAAAACACCTATATATAGACCAAACAATAAAATATAGAATGAAAGAATGCACAGTTTGATTTCAAACATGTCAAGCTAGTACAGTCTAGTAACTTTGAAACCTGATCACAAGTTTGCATTACCCACTTTTTCTGTTTAATTTCCAGCTGTGGGAGCCGCAGGAATGGGCTGCAGGCATGGGAATGCTGCTGCTGTCCCTTCAACAGGGAGTTTCCCTGTTCCTGACTTCCCCTCCCCAAAGGCAAAATGGTTTGGCTTGTAAAACAGTGGCTTTTTTCTATGCAGAAGACAGCAGGAAGAAATGCAGGAATTATTTTGTTTCTGAAAAATCCCCCTTAAAAATAGACGTTCAATGCTTTGCTTCCTCTCTCACTTATTAGGTCTCTCACTTTGAAAAATGTGCTCATCCTCATTTCTTACAAATTTGCTGCTTTTATTTAATCAAATTAAAACTGTGCATTCTGAGGGTCATAATTTGGTGGATAACTGAGATCCAAGATTTTCAACAGTTTGTTTAGAGAAATGTTAAGTGTCAAGAGTTAATAAAATTAAATCCCATGACAGCCTTCCATAGGTCTATGCCAAACCTGTGTGTAGGGAGTTTAAACAAAACAAAACAAAACACCCCCCACCCCCCCAAAACGCTACCACAAACCAGCAAACTCTCTCAACACCAGTAAAGGCCATTTCATGGGAAAAATATGACCTGTCTGAAAAAACAAACTCTGCCTGGCTGTTCCTTCTCCATTAAAGCATTGTTTCCTGCAACAGAAATATGCTCTTTTATCCATCCAGCAAATATTTGAGCATGAAATTAAAACTTTTAAGTGAAAAGAATAGAGATGAGTGAGCTCTGGTTGATTAAACACATGCTGAAAAAAACCCTTTTAGAGCTCCACACATGAGAACTTTTAAGGGTTCTCCACAGTTGTGGTACTGCCAGGAAGCACAACCAGGGAGGGCTGAGCGGTACAGAACATCCTACTGCACCATGAAAGTTAGCAAGCTAAAATCAGCAGCCACATAATTTTAAAGTTAACAATTAACAGTTGAGCACTGTCTTTCATCCATGGTGTGATGAAAAGTGTATTCTGTCACTTGTTTGATCACATCTTATTGTGTGCTACACTTTACAAAAAGGTGAAAATAGGCCTGATGAGGGATTTATTCAGTTCAGGTGAACTTTTCCAAAGAGAAGGGATGGTGGGGCTTCCCTGGAGTTAGTTTCTGAGTGTTACTGGCCATGCTCAGCTGGCAAAGCTTCTGCAGCTCAGTGCAAGCAGCTGGGGAGTTTGCAGAGGCCTTGGGAAATTCTGATAAGAGGCAGGGAGCAGCCATATAGCTACACAGGAAGGGATGAGGGAAGTCTCTTTAGGCTTTAAAAAGGTGTGCTGAGCATATAGCAACCCAAGAATTGAAAACTGCTGGACCTGGGAGCAGGATTTGGATGCACAGCCACCGAGGGTAGGGAGGAGATTGTTCACTAAATGTTGTGTTTGAACCTGTCTCTTTCAACAGATTTGCATTTTGCTTATTTGAAGGAGCTACCTTGTTCCACTTTGGGTTCTACTAAAACCTAGCTTAGGAATTGAAAACCTTTAACTGCTTTTGAAGTGCTAATTCTAAGGAAGGTGCAGACAAGCCTACCTTAAAGCCCTGACTTGCTTGCTGCCCTGTTACGGTGAGTCTCCTCTGAAGCAAATATGTTGATTTCTTGTGATGAAGCAAAGCTGGAACTGTCTCTTTACCTGCTTGGTCGCATATGGCTGTTAGTATCCCTATGATGAATTATGGACTCATGTGGTAAACTTCACTTATGTGTCTTTGATTTCACCTACATTTGCCTCTTCAGCCATCCTGCAACATGCCTGTAACATTCCAAACACTTGAGCAGTTTGTCAGTTGACTTTTTCTTTCTTTAAATAAACTGCCACAAAAATGTAACTTTCCTATCTTTTTCTGTGTTAACTATGGAGTTTCATCTCACAATTATGCTAACCTGAGGCCCAGAAGGGCAATATTCCTTTTTTGACTAACGCTGAATTGCTTTGAGATAGTTTGTTAGAGCAAGAAACAAGCACTGAGAGCTAGAACTAGGGGACTGATATAATTAAAAAGAGGAAATTACGCTGAGTGAGAAGTCCTGAGATGACAAAACTTAAAGCCTAAGGTTCCTGTGTAAAATAAAATGGACTTGGTTGCTTTTAAAAGCAACGAATAAATACAGTTTCTCAGTTATTCTATTTTTCTTTTGAAGCCTACAAAGTTAGATTCATCAGACTAAGATTGTTTTGGAGTCACAGGAATTTTAAAATATAACTCAATTTAAATATTTAAAGTTGAGGAAGATACCTAAAAATGCCATGTGCTTCCTCTAAAAAAAATATATATCTGCCTTGTTTATCAGGAAGTTTTCATCACTCATCATTGGGCTGTAACTTGCATAATTTGGCCATAAGTCCTGCTATAAACTTTACTTCCTTTCCACTCTGTGTATCTAATAAGTATTGGTGGTAATGCAGATAGCTAATGACAAGCTTGAGTTCTCAAACACAAATATTTCTGTAAACCAATTTTAATTCAGACCATACAGAACATAATCTCATTCTCATACCAGTTTTACACGGTTGTTTAAATAGACTTGGGTCCATATAAGTCATCAGTAAGTGATATCAGAAGTACATGATTTGGTGTTCATTAACTGAGGTTATGCTATTAATTTTCTTATTATACATTGATTTTCTTAGACTTATCAGAAGTATAGACTTTTAATGTATCCTTATCATGAGAGATTACTATAAGCATATTATGAAATTTTGTGTTCCTTGCCAATATGTTACTAGAAGTCCTTTGTCTATTGTTTTTTGACAGGTGCAAAAATGGATCCTTGTTTGCTGCTTCAGTATTGTATTATTCAACAATAGTCTTAAGAGGTAAGTGAATTCTGAATGTTTATGTTCCATATTTTCAGTTGCATTTTCTTACTAGTTTTTGTAATTCCTATAAATCACTGCCATTTTACATTGCTTAGGGTAGTGGCAAGAGGCAGGCAAACTCTTCATAATTTTCTAGCATTTCAATTCTACTTTTTCACAAGGAGAAAACAAACAAAAATACAAACAAGATATAAAGTTTATCACTATTTTTTGCAAAAATTATGAAGAAAGAAAAGATTTAGTGAGAAAGTGGAAGTTGTTCCTGGGATCTTTTCTATTTTGATTTTGTTCTTTTTCCTATTTTTTGCTTGAAAATGGTTTGTAGTGGGGGAAGGAAAAAGGAAAAAAGAAAAAAAAACCCCACAACAAAAAACCCCAACAAACTAGGAAAAACCCCCCCACAAAACTAAAAAGCCCACCAGACCTCTACCTAAATAATATTTAGGCAAAGATGCTATTTCTATTCCAAAATGCTTTCAGTGTAAAGCATCCATTTAGATTTACTAGTATTTGTCCCCATTTTCTAGTGTTCTTCAGTTACTAACACTGAATTGTGTGCTAAATGAGCATTTTTTAATTTATTTGTAAAATGACAGAGTAAAAATGAGTCCAGATTTATTAAAGATACAAGTTAATTAATTGGAAAAACATTATTATTCCTAGAAAATGCTCTCATTCAGAATTAAACTGTGTGCATAGATCTAATGTGCTTTAGAAGGAAACTGACTTAAATTACACCTAATTATAGAGACTAATTCTGAATAAATTTGTCTACTCGGCCTTGTGATATGATGTTTGCAATGCATTTTGAAATGTAATTTAGCTTGTTTTCCCAAGTGACCCTGTAAAGATTGACTTGGATGTAGTCCTTAATCACTAGTTTATTCCTATTACTTGGGTGGTATAGAAAATTGACATTTTCTGTGAACTATCTACAGTAGAATCTGTATTTTTTTTTATTCTGCAAAGAAAAGGTTTAATTCGATGTCTGAACGTAATTGATAGTGGTGTTAATAATCTTATATAATATGAGATTGTTAAGTAATTTGAAACATCAGGAAGATCATTTCACAGTAACAAATGTACAGTTTGATATTAGCTGGTAGTATGGGTTTGATGAACAAGCAGTAAAGGAATCATTATCACAATATAGTTTATCTGAAATGTTATAATATCAGAGAGGTAAGCAAATGCTTGCTGCAGCAGTAGTACCCTGTTATAGTTATGCATGAAAATGTTTATACAATCAAATCCAGTGACATTTCCCAAGTATTTTACAAGTTTAAGTTTTTGCTGTCGTGTTTGTGGGGGAAGAAAGGGATGGGGAAAGCTGAGAAGAGATTTGAAATGTATGGATGGAGTGAAACCATAGCAAACAGTATAGCCATAGACTGACATTGTGAATATTCTAAGCTGGGATAGCAGTCTGCATTTGATGAGTTATTCCCTATAGGCATGTACAGTAACATGGTAAGGAACAAAATAGTAGATTCTTGCCTTGTTCAGCAGTGGTGAAGGCAACTAAGACTGAGCTCACCAGGCTTTCATTCAAAGCGATGAAGTGAAGGTTCTAAACTGGTATTTTAGCAAAATGCCAAATAGCCTAATTTATAAATGGATAAAATCAAGATTGTGGATTGTTGGAAAACCTGCCTAACAAACTGGACAAACTTACTCCCTTTTCTAAATCTTAACTGGTTTTCCTTCTCAGGGCTGAAAAATATTTCAGCCATCAAGTTGCATGGAAATCGAGTCAGGATCTTCACCCCTTGCTTGGTGCAGGCAAGAGGTGCAGGCACTTCCCCCACTACAATTCACCAGGCACTTCTTGCCTGGTGCAGGATTTGCTGACTGACTCATGCTGTGATTCTCTAGAAAGCAGAGCATATATAATTTGGGAATGTATAAAATACAAGTCTCAATTGTGTCTGTCAGTGCAAATAAAACTTTTATTTGCTGTCAGACAGGCATCCATCTAACCATATTTTAAAAATCCGGTTATAGTTGTCAGTACCTCTAGGTAAAGCTTCCCAGCCCTTCCTGGCATTGTGAAGAATGTGAAGTCGTGTCTGATTTAAAAGCATTTTAAATAAAATAGATACAGCTTGCTGCTTTCCATCTTTCTTCTTCTGTTCCTGAGAGATGTTCTTTAGTAATTATTATAAACTGTAAATTCAGGCTGTAGGACTGAATCAGCTGAATGCTTCAAGCATTGTGCTATTTCATATCCAAGGTAATAATTTCACAAATGTTATTTTTGTGGAACACATTGGCTGAAACTTGTATGTACAAAGGGCTGTTTCTATAATCTATCTTCACACTGACTTGTACTTCCACATTCATCTACTTATATTTATGCCCAGGGTAGGTATATATTTAAGTTGGAAATTGACTTGAAATCATAGTAATGACCTGAAATTGGAAGCTTGGGTTGTATCAAATAGTTTAGTCCACGAAAGAAGATCTAAAATGGCAATGGGAGAAGGAAAATGTTGGTAACTGAAATATGGGATTAAGAATTGCTCATAGAGAGTATGACCCATTTATCAGCAAGAAAGGAGGAAAACTCATGATGAATTGCTTTAGAACAGGGTAGGCCAGCCATTTTGTGAGAGCTAGTATGATAGTAGATCTGCCTTCTGGATGACTAGAAATGCATTTTTTTATGGCACAATTATTTTTAAGGTCTTTTAAGGGAAGGCTTTAGTTTATTTTAAATTTTTACTGCAGTATATGGACAGACACACCATACTGCACATGGTATGTGGACAAAACAATACACATCTGGAAGTCTTGGTAAACACACTAGCAAACCTCCACATAGTTGGTTCATTTAAGAATTTGTCATTGGACTAAACATAGGGTCTCCAGCTTCTGAAACAAAAGCTCTGTTATGAAGAAAAAAAAAAACAACAAAAAAACCAAAAAAACCCAAACAACCAAAAAACCCCAGCTCCCTGAGCTCAAGCCAACTGAACTGTTATATTCAGTCCAGACTGCTTTACAACCAATAATTCTTCTAGCTTATATACAGTACCCTGCTATTTCCAGAGGGATGGTTTTATTTGACTATCTATTCACCTAGGATACAAGTTTAAGTTAAACTTGATGGTGCCAAATATGGCAAGCTGGTCTTACACCACTTTGATATCTCACTTTGCGAAGCCCAAACAAGTATGACCAGGCTCTACAATTGTGGCTTACCAGACTTACCATTAAATGCAGCTTTTTAAAACTTACTGTAGCATATCAAAGGAATGTGATCATTGAGATGCAGAAGACCAAAATTACATTGCCAGAATCATATAATTATGTACAGCTTCCTGCATTTTCTTTACGCTGTCATGAAACATAAAATGGATGCTATAAAGCATAAATTAACCAAGAAAAAAAAAAAAAACACAATATTAAAATATTAGGAAAGTATTCCTGAACTTGAGAGGTTAAGAAACTTGTAAAACCTCAAGAAAGTTTTAAGTTTCATAGTTATATTTTTAACACTTGTTTCCTTTAAAATGCTAATTTCTATTTGTGGAATGAGAATTAAGCAAGGTTAATCTATACCAAATTAAATATATGTAATGCCTGGCATGAATGTAAAGAAATTTTAGAATAGAGTTATAACTAAGACCCATATTACTGACTCTTTGTTTCACATTCTAGATGAGGACACAGAAGCAGATGACACTGCAGTGCTAGCAGAAGGGCTTAGATACTCTCCCACATAGATACGTGTTCTTGTTAATCACAAGTTCTTGTTAATAGGGCCATTTTCCATTTCTCCCTCCCTTTATGTGTTTTGGTAAAGCCTTATCCCACAGAAGTGTAATGTGGGAGAAGGAGCCTCTGTGGCTAGCTGTCATACTCTAACATAGCCACTTTTCTCTTGTTAAAGGAACCAAATAAGATGCAGTGTGGTTTTCACAGACTGTGTTTTGAGCTGGTGTCACATGAGCGAAACTGATGTGTGGAAACATGAGGGGGCAAAAACTCCTTCATATCTCCTCACTATGCTACAAAAGGATCTAATTGTTGCAGTTCCATCAAATCTGGGACAATAATCAACAACTACAGAATAGCCCTCTTACTGTTCTTCCATTTTTGGAGAGAATTGTTTCCTCCAGCTGTTATAGGCATCTTATTAGTAGTTTGAGGAAACTGAAAGTATAGCCAGCTTCAAAAAACAAGCTGAATGTTTGAATGGATAGGGATCAGGATAATGTGGAAATAAAGCCACAGGATTAAAAGAAGGGACTTCTCAAAGTCTAATCCTCTAGTATTTCAGGCAACTCTTGAAGTAGTCTCTTTTGTGAATTTATCAAGCTTCATCTCTGGTGAGTTTCGTTGTTTCTGTAACTGAAAGATTGTTCCAGAAATCCATCCTTTGGTGGAAAAAACCCAACCAAACAAAAAAACCACCCTAATTTGGTGGCTACATTTATTCATGGCTAATATATACCTCTTTGTCATGCAAATGAATGGTTAGTTGTCTTGCCTCCAGCCACTCATTCACCTGGTGCATTGATAGAAATTTACCATATTCTCTGTTAGCATCAGCTTTCGTAGACTGAAACAGGATGTATTTTTAGTCACTTGTAAAAAGAGCTCTCATGTTCCCTGATTCTTCTTTGCATCTGTTTAATTTTGTATGCTTTTAAAAGAAATGCTAAGGGCCTTTAGGTGAAAGCTTTTACCTGGAATATTTGTGCCTTATAGATAATTCGATAATACATATTGCTTGTGATTTTTTTTCTTATGTGTTATTTTTGTTATGAAACACCCTTCAGAATGCACTAAAAAATTCAGCCTACTGTAGCAGGTGGTTTCAAAGGAAACTATTTGTCTTGATCCAAATTTCCTGGTGCAATGCAAGTCTTAGGTACTTGTGCTGCCCTCAGCAATTTTTTTTTTTTTTTGTGGGTTGATAAAGTATACCAGAGTCCATAGTTTGGTTCCACATATTATTCTTCTGAACCTTTCAGGTGTGAAAGAGGAAGATATGCAACAGGTTCCCAAAGTATGTGTTAGTCCATATTTACTAAGGTTTGCTCTCAATTTGCACTATACAAGTGCATAGATGATAAAACTCTAATCTCATTGGGTTTACACTCCAGCTTCATTAAAACGTAGAAATTAATTTCAAATTTGAAGAAAAAAATGTGAACAATGGAACCAAGCTTCCAAAAGATCCACATACCTCTGGAAATAATAGCAAAATAGAGCTAAAGACCTTGCTTTGGGCTTAAATCTCATAAATTCCTTTCACTGGGAAGTACATATTTAAAAACGTAGAAATTAATTTCATTAAAACGTAGAAATTAATTTCAAATTTGAAGAAAAAAATGTGAACAATGGAACCAAGCTTCCAAAAGATCCACATACCTCTGGAAATAATAGCAAACTAGAGCTAAAGACCTTGCTTTGGGCTTAAATCTCATAAATTCCTTTCACTGGGAAGTACATATTTAAAAACGTAGAAATTAATTTCAAATTTGAAGAAAAAAATGTGAACAATGGAACCAAGCTTCCAAAAGATCCACATACCTCTGGAAATAATAGCAAAATAGAGCTAAAGACCTTGCTTTGGGCTTAAATCTCATAAATTCCTTTCACTGGGAAGTACATATTTAAAAACTTCAGGATTTTTTTAGGAAATTTCTTGATATAAGGATGCTTGCTTTGCTGTGTTAAGAAAAAAATGATGCAGATCTGTTCTATTTCCAATGATTATTTGCAGATGCAGTTGTGAAGACATTTGTTAGCTATGTATTAAGTCTGAATAAGAGAACATTGAATGGTTGATACTTCAAAGGGGGGAGTGAGAAACTCCTTCATTCATGTCGTTCCCAAGCTACCCCAGCTGACAGTCTGAGATGGCTGACAGAAACTAAGTGCAAAGACGGGCAAAAAGATGACAGATAGTAAAAATCTACTTAATTATTCTGTCAGTTCTGTTGTATGATACAGACTTCATTTTTTGGATCATAGGCTGCCTGTGTCAGGCTAGGCTAAATAAATTGGTTATTGAAATGGTCTTTTTAATGTGAAAGACTAATTATTTTTAACTTCTGACTTCATCCACACTATACTTCAATATTGGTAAAATGAATAATGAGCAAGGATGAATTATGTAGTGGTCATGCTACAGTGATATTTGAAGAGGAAAGATTTTTGATTTATCACCAAGTATGTAAGTTTAAGAATAATATGGTGTGGCTCTTTTGCTGTGTTGACTCATCTTAGTTAAATATAAGACAGGCTATCTTTAAAGTGTCATACAAATTTAAAATAAACGTACTACCTTGGCACATGGATGTGAAGAATCTGAGTAATTTCTATAACAATTGATTTTTAGATATATATTGTGCATTATATAATGGAGAAGCTAATACCATAGAAAAATAAGGGAGGGAAAATAAATTTATGCAGGTAAAATAAATTTTATAAGAGACAGAAATGGGGGGAAAAAGGAAACAGCTAGATGATAGATACAAAACAAGAAATGAGCATTCTTTCCTTGGCTTATTTAGTGGGGTGCAAAAAATGCATTAAAGCAAAGTCTACTGTCTGTAGTATCAGTACTGATGCAAGAGAAATACCTTGTGGCACCTTTCAAGGAGTGGAGGAGATACTTGCTTTATGTAACCAACCTTTTTCAACAGAAAAGAGTCTAGTTTCTCAATTGGTTGACCCAACTGGTGATTGTACAATAGTAATTTTGCATAACTACTGCATCATTAGTATTAGTACTTCATAATGTGCATGCTTCAATTGCTTTCATTCTTAAATGTAGAGCATTTCTGCAGTTTTCAAAGTTGACTTGAAAACTACAAATATTTTCTTCAGTATTTCGTCAGGATTTTTTTGCAAGTAGCTACAGCTTCTTTAGTCTTTGTACCAGCTCCTCTTGAACTTCCTTAACATAAATCAAGGCTTTATCATCTCAACAGGGCATTTTTTCTCGGCCTAAAAAATCTGAAACCATAGCAGACATGTAGATTCTGCAGATGCTAACCTGTTATGAATAACTTCCTTTGTCCTTGATCAATCGGAACAATATGCTATGGCTAGAACCATAGCTGGCTAGAACTGAGCTGGACAAATGGCAAGCCACTTCAGACTCCCAGTATTAAAACATAATAATTCTATTAATAATCGAATAATTTCATTAACTTTTCTGTTAAAGGGTGACTGGTGTATTAAAAGGTGATATTTTAACCCACTGATTTACTGGTACAAATTTAGTCTCATTGTGCAAAAAAAGTTGCTTTTTTTTTTTTTTTTACATCAAATTATATCATTAATCATAATTTTACTCAGAGAACAGAACACTTAAAAAAAAAAAAAAGTGCTAGCCATTTGGTTCTGTTTCCACATTAAAGCTAGATCCATCCCAGGTATTTCTGTTCATAAAAATGAGATTAATGCAGGCAGTAGTCTAACTCTCTTAAGGAGTTAGATTTATGGTATAAAATGTAGGCACAAAATTACACTACTGCACACTATTCTCCTGCTTTAATCGTGGTAAATGAGCATGTCTCTCGTGAGCCTAAATGACTTGCTTTGCAAGGCTAGCCACCTTTAGCAGTTCATATTGTACTGTCTCTTCCAGTTGTACATTCAAAGGAAGATACTCCTAGCTTTAATATAGCATGTCTTCATAGAAGACATTCTGGGACTACCTGTTTCTGTCACCTTCATATTTGGTAGAACTTCAGTAAAAGGGAAATGTAAAATACTGCATTGCCTTTTTATTCAGTTATTATATTGCTTTATTCATTAGAACTATTTGCTAAAAACTGACTTCATCCTTTAGAAAGCATTTTAACTGATACCTGCCTTTCATACTTGGTTGCCTTGCATATATGCATATTCTATACATCTGTGCTTTTTCTGTGGCTTCTGTTACTACTGTATTTGCGTCACCTAATTTAAAACAGACTTTCTGCTGTTTTCAACTATAATGGGTTTGTGGCTTAGCATGTGAAATAGAATTGACTGCACAAAATGTGAAATTCTGATGCTAGACATTCCGGCTAGGTCTTTACAGACAGGAATGTGCATTTGTCTGGGCAAGCATTATAGTCCTAGGGGTGCTTAGCTCTTTTAGTGGCAGCCTGCATATGTTGAATTCATTCCATTTAACTCCCCCCCGGCCAAAAAAAAAAACAACCCAACAAAAAAAACACCACAAAAATAACCACCAAACCAACAGTCCCCCAAAAAACCCCAAACCACCAAAAAACAACCAAACAAAAAACCCCACAACCAAAAAAGCACCACCAACAAAACTTCTCCACAAACAACAAAACACCCAAAACATACAAACAAAGATAGAAGCATACATTTAAAAAAAACAAAAAAACCCCAAAAAACCCCAAAAAAAACCCCAAAACACGCAACCCAAACTGCTTTGGCATAGCTCCAGCATTTGCAGCATAAATCTCACACAATACAAACTGTGGAAAAACTTGTGAAAGAAACATTGAAAGGAGAATAAAGTGTCTTAAGCAGATAAAACCCTGAATACAAAGTAAACTGTACAATTTAAGAGAAATGTTTACTAGCAGGGGTAAGTCCTACTAAAAGAACCTCTGAAGCATAGATATCTCCTAACCATCATTTACTTCTGTCCTTTAACTGTGTCTGCAAAGGAATGCAAACACATTAAATCCACAAATGCTCTAAAGTTTTTTTTAAATTTTAAAGCATGAGATGGCTCATCCCATTTTCCAGTCCCACCTCCAGTTTTTTGAGAAAGCAGATACTTGGTGTTGCTCTGGTAGTGATGAGCACAAGTCACTAGAACAGCCACAAGAAGTTTATAGACAAAGAGCAAGCTGTTAAACTGGAGTTATCAGTGTTAGGGAAGAGATTGTCTCTCTAGACAATGTTAGGAGAGAAAGAAGAATGAGGGAGGAGAAACTCCTGCTCTCAGGATAGGCGATAGAGATGAGAAGGAGGAGTTTGAACTCCTCTCTAACAGAAGCTTCTCGGGGTGGAGTGATGGGAATTACAACTACTGAAAGTCCAGCTCTTTTTTTTTTTTTTTTTTTTTTTTTTTTTTTTTTTATTTGAGTTCAGGTTTTGGAATATTGAAAACATCTTCCCTTCAGCCAGCTGCTAAGAACTACCTCCTTCCTCTGCCTGCAGCAATTTCAATATGTACTGTTATGGCTTTGCATTCCAGAGCTGCCTAGAAAACCTTCGTTCATCGTTCCCAGTGACAGGAGCAATTGAGCAAAACCCACCTGATGGACACACTGATATGTAGCATGACCATGTAGTCCTTCCATAGGAAATCAACTGAAAAATACTGCATTCCTGATTCCTGGCTCAGGCAGTGCAAGAGATCATCTTATGTTGCCAGCTCAAATTTCTGCATTCTCCATCAGCCTGGCTATCTGAATTGGTATGAGTCATCTTAGTGGCTAGTCCTAGGCCACTAGCAGGATTTTTCTTTGAGGCTCTCTTCAGCCATGCTGATGGCTCCAGTTGTCACCTGGAGCAGCAGGCACAGCTTGTGAGATGGGAGAGAACAGGCCAGAGACTTAAACTTCAGTTTAAAAAATAACTCTTGTATTGTCTGCTTTACATGTTGGACTCTGGTTATAAGTGATGGGCCATTTGTGCTACTAGTTCTTTTAAATAATGTAAAGACTAACACATGATTTGGATCCATTTTTATCACTGGCATAAAATTCAGCTCCAAAGTAATGTGTTAACTTCATTTTAATTGGATTTTTTTGTGAATGAGGAGACCAATTTTCCTATGAACTGAAATTAAAATGCTAGGACAAAACAGAACTCATGTTTATATTGTATTATATAGCAAGGTACGAGGCTCCTGAAAGACATAAAACTGAATGTTTGAATTCTTAATTCTCAGTTTTTTCCATTCTGAAACTCTATCTATTCCTAGGGCCCTTCTAGTGTCTACTTAGGAACTAGAGAAGACTTCCTGTCTACTGAGGAAGCATACAGTAGCCAGAGGCAGAACAACTTAAGTTAGAGACTTACAATTTAAATACTGTATGATCATTGAAACAGCTGGATCATGCAAATTCCTCTTCTAGTATCTTTACAAAGCACTAGGATGCATTTCTAGCATTTGCATACAGTTATGCAAAAGTAAGCTTGGCTACACTGTCAGATCCGAGATCCATCTAACCCAGTATCCTGTCCCAGAGAGCGGCCAGGAGTGGAAGGGTATGGGATCTAGGAACATCTCCCAGTGCACTGTCCAAGCTTCTAGGGATCTATTAAAGATGTTCTAAAGAGGAAACATCTTCACCATCATGTTTGAAAGCTACTGAGAAACCTATTTTACACCTGTTTAATTGGTTTTTGAATCTATTTGACATTCAAAATATTGCACCTATGAATGCTACCATTTCAAGATGGAATTATGTGAAAAAGTATTTCCTATTTTTAACTTTAAATCTATTGACAACTTCTTCAGGTGACTTCCAGTTTTTTGAATGATAAGAAACAGCAAGAAATAATTCGTGACCACTTTCTCTATCATTTCTAATTTTTTGTCTAGAGCAACTCATATCAAAGCTGGAGTCATGATCTTTTAAATCTACCCTTGTCAAGGAACCATTCCCTAATTCTGCTTAAACTGATTACCTTGCTTCTACCTAGTCTGATACTGAAACATACTGTTGTGAAAGGTAATCACTAGTAGCAGTGCTCAAGTCTCTGTGCTCAGGTTCTAGTCAGTGTTTAATGATTTTTCTCTTGTTTGTGTTTATCGTATTCGTATTAATTTTTAACTTGTATTTGTCTCTTTGACAGCATCTGAGTACTGAACTATGGTTTTCAGAAAATTATACAGAGTAATTCTTAGATTTCTTAAATTTTTGGTAATACTTTATATCCCCAAATGTTATGTGCATATTTGTAGTATATTCAGAGAAACAGGAGACTCTTTATAAAGCTTAAGTGTTCTGCCACCTTTACTCAGTGAAATCACACTAACTCAGTGTGTGCATGTAGCAGGGGAGGGTTGGTATTTAACACAGCAGATCTCACAGGTCACAGTTCTTGAGAGCACTGCAGAATTTGGACTGCAAATGGGAACTATGTTTTTCTAGATGAACGGTTTGAAACTCTGCATACTGACTGCAGACTTACTATGACTGCTCTCTAGTTTTAGCCATGGAAAAGATGTATTGGGGTAATAGGCAGTTAAGAAGCTTACTCCTCCCAGGTTATCTAAAATATTTCAGTGCATATATAACAGGTTTTGTATGCCTTTGTGTGAGAGAGCTGCTGCAAAATCAGTTTGGAAACTTTCTGTCAATATATTTACTATAAACTGATAACATGCTTATAAAGTCTGCTTTCTTCAAGAGCTTGTTAGGTATTGCTATCTTAAAAGTAATATGATGTTAAATATTTTTCCCCCCTATTTGTCACACATTCACGTAAGAAAGACCTCATTTTTAGAAAAAATGAAGATGTAAGTGAATACCTAGTTCATAAACAATGCATCAAAACTGAATTCTAGTCTAATCATTTTTGTATACATACAACAGTTGGTGAAGTGATATCTTGGTGTCAGTAACAAAGAATATGTATTATTGTAATCCTTAATACTTAGTGTTTACCAGTAGCCTACTTTGTGATCTAACTGCTAATTCCTAAATTATAAGCTTTACAATAATTCTCCTTTTATTCAAGCCAAAGTTTCTAGCCACACTTTCCACTGTGTTAGCTACATAAAAATAAGGCTTTTTTTGTAATGCTACGTATTTAGAAAAAATGCTACAAAATTGCCCCTGTATTAATAGAATCCTGAACATTCTTTGGTGGTGGCTCAGCACATTACCATGTTAGTTGCCTGCCCTTGAAAAGGCATAATTTGATCTTAACAGTTTTCCCAAATTCCCTGGTAGTTACAGAGAACAAGTGACCACAGTCAACTCCTCAAGCAGAAAGCTGAGTTTAGAACCACAGTGGTGCTGACTTATATGTTCCTGAATTTCAACATGAGAAGGAAAACTTTCTTGCAACTGAGTCTTTCGGAATCTAGCAAAGAGTTGGAAAATTGAAAATAGCAAAGTGGTCCCAGGTGGAGATTTTTTTTCTTTCACTAAAGGCTTCTTCACTGGTAGAGCTGTCTGCCAGCTTCAGTAGATATCTCTGTAGGGTAAAAGGCTGGATACTGTTGTTCTAGACCTTTTTAACACTAGAAAGGCCAACATTTGTACTCTTGAGCCTATAAAAATTAAACATTTAAGAAAATACCTTCAGTATTGTTCAGAGTTGTTTCAGCACACTGCTTATTTCCCTTTCTAGATATAAATCTTAAAATTACTAAGGAAAGGAGTAATAGTAACTTAAGTGATATCCAAGGAATAAATTTTCCCAAAAGACAAAAGAGTTAATAGAAGGTTGGAAAGTTTAGAATAGAATAACTACATACTTCCTATCAGCTGCTTTTAAGCAAGAGAATGGAGTTCAAAGGCCACATGCTGACTTATCTGTGAAAACAGTAGAATTGCTGAAGATTCACAGCAGTGTGAATAAAACTAAAACCTGGCCATTAGAAACTTCATTATGAGGGAGTGTATATTTATCCTGCTAAGTTATTTCATGTTTTTTCTCTCAGAACATTAGTAAATTCTATTTGTAGCTATATCTACAGGCTTCTTAATTGAATTTTTTTTTATCTTTGACTTGCCTTTGTGTCTATCAGCATAAGACTGGTATGCTCTTAGGTTTTGATTGTGGTTTATTTAAGTAATGATGGTTTTTGGATTTAGTGAGATGATGTGAAGTGGTATTATTTATGGACATTGACCAGTAATGAAAGAGCTGCATAGGCTAATCTCTAGTTGGGATAGTGAGGCAAAAGTTGGAAGGCTGCCTGAGCAGAGGAGGAGTGAGGCTCAACAGGGCACAGCATGTAAGATGTCTCTGGCAAGCGCATACAAGTAGCAGCTGAGAGGATTTGACAGACAGGCATAGATGGCAGTTACCATATCTCCCACAAGGATAAACAAACAGAATGTCAAACAGATAAAAATATGCAGTTTTAAGTTGAAGGAGAGCTAATGCAGATCATTTCTACAGGGATGCTATATACACGTGCCTATTTCTTAATTACTTGCCATAAAGCTGACTCTTCAGTGAATAGATATTACATATAATTCAGAAGATAAAAATGTAAAAAACTGATAAAAATTTTGAGCAGAGAGCATAGGACAGAGATCTGTTTAATTTCTAGTGAAACTTGTTACTTTTACATTGAAATGAATAGCCTGTGTTTGGAACCACATAGAAAGATTGGTTATGTCTCCAACACAGGAGATGTATGGACCCAAATTCTTTATGCTCACTTTCTGCTTCATTAAGAATTAACATTAGAAGTAAACAGCTTCTAATGATTTCTTTCAAAATGGATAATTTGAAAGCATTATATGTAACATTTTGAAATCTAGTGGGCTATCATTAAAAGAAAAAAAATTGGGAAGTTTCTTAACCTTCAAAACACAAGTCAAATCTTTGAACACCATACAGATGTCAAACATAGGGAAAAGAAACAAGTGGCAGTTGATCCTAGTCTCTAACATAAGAATTAAACATCAGTTTTATGTCAGATAACTAGCATCAAGACAGAGTCATTGTACAGTCAAAGTTATCCATGAGAAAAGTAGCAAAAAACCTATATAGAGGCATACCATGTAGAAACTTCTGTAAACATCATTCCCAGTGACTTGGTGAATTGTATGGCTTGGTACATAAACTTGTTAAACAGCTGTGAATGTTACAGTTTGCCTGCATGCATGCAGCTGTGCAGCCAGTCAGAATTTGGATTTAAAAACAGGTGTTATCAAATTGTGTTTTGAATATACATGTAGCAATTCAGCAGTAAATTATGGTGTCAAACAGTACTGAAAAAGAAAACTTCTTTAAATGTCTAATCTTCAACTGAAAGCATGCCTTATTTTGAGAAAAATAAACATATACAACACTAACCTAATTAATTATTAGTTATGGAAACAATAAATATTAAGGTACTCACAAGCAAGCCTCTTTATAGCAGACTGACTTTTAATTTGCATCAGACTCGGATGTTTTTGCTGTTTACACAACAGTCGACTAATGATTTTGGACACCTGGCATCCACTTCTGAAAAAAACCCAAAACAAACAAACAAAAAACACAAAAAAAACCCCAACCCCAAAAAACCCAACAAAACCCAAACAAACCCAGTTGTAGTAGTTCATTTGTGGTCTAGCTAAGAAATGGGCCATAATTGGACTGGCTAGTTATTTACCTCATAACATTACATCACAGAATTTGCTTATCAAGATGGTGTTAAAAATAACCTTAATTAAAAAAACCAAAACAACAAATACCAAACTTCTAAGCATTTATATGCAATGGGAAGCTGTATGGTACATATAGTTCAGGTCATGGAAATATCATTAGTTAATCTGCAATACAAAAGTGTTGTACTATGGATTTATTTTTTAACTCCCTGTAATTGAATTCAATCTCTGTATTTGATATAATAAACCTTCCTGAGGGAAAATTAATTTTCTGGCTTTTTTAATGAAGAATTTAAGAGTTTATACTGTGAAAAGGTTTGTGATCCTTTGCTGGAAGTTTGCTCTAGGTTTCTTTTTCTTTTTTTTTTTTTTTGCTTGTTCCTCTGTTGAATAATCAGTTACCACAAATTCCCAGCTTTGCATGTTCATGTGAGCACACACACAGATGCATACACGCAGTAATACCTGCAAGGCAAGCTGTATTTGAAATGTCAGAATTAAACCTGTAATTTATTTCTTCCAGGCATGTCAAAATGCTGACACCACTGCCCAGAGAGATGAGTAAGAGTGGATGGTACATGAGAGGGGGACTGAGGTTCAGGTTAGAAGAGGAACGTGCACAGGGGACAGGGCCTAGTGTGCAGGATTTTTTTTGTGCCAGAGATTTACATGGATGGAGGTGGAAACAGAACTCTAGGGCAGTCTGCTAAAGGCCAGTGCTTTAGGGAAGAGGCGGGTGGCTTCTGTGATATTGCCACCTTAGCACTTTGCAGGGATGCTGGCAAAGACCCTCTGACGTTTTCTTCCTAATATATTAGCAAAGGCACTGGTAAAAGCAGTGCCTGCGAAGAATCAAATATCCAGCTGCACTGGTGAGGGGACCTTCCCAGACTGCAGCAGGGAAATACCTGCTCTGGTGCCTGGAGCGTCTCCTCTTCCCTGTCCCTCTCCAACCTTGGGGGTCGCAGGGCTGTTTTTCACACTTTCTTCCTCGCCCCTCACCATCTTTGTGGTCTTTTGCCCTTTCTTAAATATGCCTTCACAGAGGCACTACCAGAGTGGCTGAGAGACTCAGCTGTGCCCTGCTCTGGGGCTGGTGGAACCGGCTGGAACCAGCTGTGTCCATCCCCAGCACCTCCTCACAGAGGCTGCTCCTGCAGCCCCCGCTGCCAGCACCTTGCCAGACACCTGGTACAAATGTGAACTCCCATTTGTTTGTACAATTACAGTGAATTGAACCAAGTAATGGAGAATAACTTTTGGGTAACTTTCAGCAAGACTCCCCCTATAACCAAACATAAACCCAAACCTAGCAGTTTGATTTCTCCTGTCCTTTTGCATATTTATGATTTAGTTCCTTTAATGAAACCAGAGACCTATGTCAAGTTGTCTTAGCAGACCAGGCAAGGCAGCTGGGGAGGATGGAGGAGGAGGATGAGGCATGCTGCTGGCAGTCGAGGCGGGCAGCAGTGGAACTGGGGCCGAGAAAGGCCTCCTGCTCTCAGACGAGCCCCTCTGGGACGCAGAGCTGCTGGCTGTGCCCGCTTTCCGCAGCGCCGGCCGGCATAGGCAGCAGCGGGCAGCCGCAGCTGTCTTTGGTTAGGCCCGGGCCTGGACTCTGTGCTCTGGACTGGCACCATCTGCCCTTTTGTATCTTTGAGGTTTCTTAGGTAGAAGTCATTAGCAGATTTAAGAATTGATGGAGAAAATGTGGTGGTATGAATTGACTTCAGATCTGCATGATGTGCTGCTATCTGGTGGGGTGAACTACTTTCTTTGAAATATGCTTCACAGCAAAACAGAACTTCAATATACCTGAAGTTTGTAAGTTCTTTGTGCCTAATAACTATAAACACTTGCATAAGATATGGTGGGTGCCGGTTTTATGTTTTTTCTTCTATTTCTTGTCACTGCTTGCACAAGTTAATGTGACAGAACAAAGAATGAAGCAAAGGCAAAGAAATGCTTCCACTAGCAGGCTGCTCTGTCATCTCTCCACTGTTTTTATTACTTCTTGCCTTTGGTTTCATTTCTTTATTGTAATAGAGGCAGAGGTTCATAAGGAGATGAGGATGCCTATGCCATGGACATAGATTTGTTACGGATTCTGGAATTATTTTTTGGCATTTCACTTCATCAAGGATTATTTTAGTCTGGTTTTAATTTTGTGAACATATACATTGACATGCAGAAGGCAAATAGTGGTCAATGCCAGATGCTTCAGACTAAAGTGGGAAAAGCTGTCTTATGCCTCTAATAAAATCTTGAGTAAAGCATGTATATTGGAAAAAGGACTTCTACCTAAGAACAGAAATTACAGTTATTACCATTATGACACGGGTAAGAGGATGGTGATGGATTTGTTTTTTTGTTTTT
>KL288261.1:8328-21680 GCA_000699545.1 Podiceps cristatus | reverse complement strand
GGTTTTTTTGGTTTTTTTTTTTTTTTTTTGAGAACCTCTATCACCTCTTTGGCCAGTGGGGAACTTTGCCATATGATGTTAGTGGACCAAGACTTTGCCCCATGTTTCCAGACCCTAATGCTGGAGATCTGCCAAAAAGCTGGTCCAATTTCCTGGCTGAGGTTGTGTTTCAGGCATCTATGGGTCTTGCTGTTGAACAGGAGAAAAAAATTCTTATGCTCGGGTAGGTTTTCCTAACTTTTGAAGAGCATCTTGTCTCCTTATCTGTTGCAGACTGTGCTGTAAACACTTCTTTAACTACTTCCAGAGCTCGTTTCCACAGGCACAACATTTGGCTAGGCCATCTGATTACCACCCAAACAGAGGGAAACAGTCTTACACCGTCCCTTAGTGGCCTGTGTTATACTTCTATCATCCAGCCGATGTTTACAGGATGCCACGGTTCGCGTTGCCCAGATGCTCTATCTGTGGGAAACCTAGAAACCAGGCAGCACCCACCGCCAGTGCTTTCCAGATCCAGCCGTCTTATCCGAGGCCTCGCCTGCGTGTGTGTGCTGGGGTCACCCCACAGCCCTGACAGGAGATAGCGCTGCTGAAGATGTTGAAGTTTGTTGTTTAGGCCACTTACGGCTTTTCAGCAAACATTTTAGAACAAAGTGATAGGTCCCCAGGCCTCCAGAGAAACCCTACGAGCTTTTTTTAACATAAGAATATGATAGGAATGCTTCCCCTTCTCTAGTTACAGGAATATTGTAGGCAATTGCTAGCAAAACACATGGGTATTGCAGGAGTTGTGTGATTTCCAGAAGCTAGACTATAAATGGTATTTAGTCTGTATTTTACTTGGGTCATTGCTTTTTGTGTTTGGGTGTAAATTTTGTCTATTTTAATATTTCCCACACATGCTAATATTTACTAAAATCACTCAGATCAGCTTTCTTAGAGCAGCTAGCTTTTAATGACACACACAAAATAAGATTTTTTTATATATAATGGCAGGTTTTAGGGTTTAGATATCACACTCATATACCAACTAACCTTAAGAACTTAAGAAGTTAAACTATTTTCAGCCATGCTGAGGGGATATTTGAAGTCAAATACACAATCAAACTGTGTAGTGTCATTATAGATTCATACCAATGATATTTTACTGAAAATAGTTAATATTTTTCATAAAATAAACACTTCAGAAATGGTTGCATTCCACCAAGCACATACCTGGAATTTTAAAAACAAATTAATATTTTGTAGCAACTCTATTAATTTCCTACCAACGGTAAAGGGCACAGAAATCTCTGGCCTATGCAACATTTTAAAATTATATATCTGTTTTTATGGGGCGCTTTTTCCCCCCCCAATACGCATTTGAATTTGATCATCCCTTTTCATAAAGCTTTTTTTTTAAAAAAAAAAAAACAACCTAGATTCTTTGGAGTTATGTATTTCTTTTTAAGAAAGTTTTTTGTTTCCTGAGGAATGTATATTTAGTTTCCTATATATTTTGACCTTATACAAGAAACTTTTGTGCACAACACACAAACGACCCCGTTACCTGAGGTCCTGCTATGCTTTTAAGCTTGTGAATAGAGGTTTCTTCCTTTAAGGGCTGGAGGTAAGGGATTTTTTTAACTGCTTCATATCCCCATTCCAAAACCTATTTAAAAACCTGAGTCTAAAGTCCAGCTGACAATGAACTCTATTTTCAGCTAAAACCCCCTCCTCCCCCGCTTCGCCACACACTGTTTCTGCTGCTGGTCCACTTGTGATAAAGACCAAAACTGTTGTTTGGCTGACATGCAGAAGGAGTTGTTTATCAAAAGGAGGCTATTCTAGGAGGATATGCTCTTTAAACAGAACAATGGGGATTTTGAAGATAACCAAATCAGTACTACATAGGTGTTAGATCTGTTTTAAATTGTTTCTGTGTTGGAAAGTAGGAGGGGGCCCGGGTATTTGGCTTTGAATCCCCGGCTTGCAAGTGTGAAATGGCTAAATCCAAATTAGCTGCCAACTGTGCTTTGTACTGCAGCTCCTATAGGGTATGAGCGCAGCGCTGGGGGCTTGGGGAAAGCGGCCTCGGAAAAATCCAATTTCATTTTATGATCCAGCTGTACCTTGCACTTCACCCAGGGGTTTTTGAAACGTTCTTGGTGCTGCCTAGTTCAAACGGCGGTTCCTAAAAGCAGATCTACAGGCATGGTCATCTTCTACTAGTTAGATCGGGTTATCGACACGTACCTACTCTACTGATATAAACTGTCTCCTTTCTAGAGATGTAGAGAAGTATCAATAGGTGATAAGTGGGAGGAAAAACCAGAGAACCTCATGGGAAACTTAGTTCTGTTCTTAATTCAGAAGATCGGCAGATGCATGTGATGCATTTTTGTTTGCTCACCCCTTCTGCAGAGGGAGAATCTCACCAAGAGTACCAGAGACCTTCAAAGACAAGGGAGAGGAACATGACATTTTCAGTCAAGCTCTCAGATGGCTGTTTCTTTTCTTTCTGAGCTATGACAATCCCTAATTTTCTCTAATGAAAGCCTTTCTTCAAATATTTTCTCCGATATTTGTGTTATTTTGGAATAATACCCATTACCAGGTCCAACTGAAAATTCCCTTTTCTCATTTACTTGCAATGGTCTTTTGTGGTACCAAAATATCATTTAAAAATCTCTTTCCAAAACTAAGAAAGTGAAGATTTCCTATAAATAAAATAGCATCAACTTTTTTTCTTCTTTTTATTTTTTTGCTCCTAGATAACAGCCAATACTTCTGCATGTTTTCATATAGTGCCTCTATACATGAAAAGAAAAGGAGCAGAAAACTATCATCTTCTCTAGTGCTGATCATATGCAAGTAATTTATTTAAGGCCACACAGTGAATAGCTTGCAAGAGCAGGATGATTCTCTTTGCCAGCCATCTGGTTAAAGCTCAGCCTAAATGTGCTTGGATATTTGCAGGTGGCTCAGGAGAGCATCCAGAGGTGCCCACTTCTCCTGAAATGCCTGGTTTGATTAGGGAAGAGGGAGAGGTCTTTTATATTCAGCTGATGGACATCTCCTTGCCCCAAAATTCAGGAACAATCTCTATATTTTCAGCTGTAAGTTTCCTATCTTCTCCCTCCTCTAGTACAAATGCAAGCTTAAATTCTTTCACATGTGGAAAGGGCACCTCAGTGACCTCTGCCTAACATCGCTGGCACAGTTTGGCATCCCCACCTGAAGGCTGGATTTATTTTCCTAAAGATTCCTACTAGGTAAACCCCATGGAAAAACTAACCCTTGACAGCTCTTGCTGTTTTGACCATCACCTTTTACAGCCGAGTGTGATGGTGTGGGGACTAGGAGGGGCTGTCCTCTTGTTTATGCTAGAAGCTGGCCTTGCTGTTTGTGTTTTGTTCTGTCCTGAAGCGATGCATTTTCAGAAGCTGTATCGCAGAACCAGGAAGAAAAAGTGACTCCATGGTTATTCAGGCCGACCCGCTTTAGGCAGCAAGGTGAGCGGTGTAGGCTGATTATTGCAGTCAGTTTTGCCAGAGGCAGCGCTGGCAAGAGAGACGAAGGGTGAACCCTTTTCTGTGCTTGCTCCGCGTCGTTGCGTTGCAAGGGGACGCGAGGATATCTCGGTCAGCAGCGGCAGCCCTGTAGTTTCCTGTGGTGGGCAGTCCTGGTGGAACTATGTGCTGTGCTCTGCTGTTAAAAGTTTGCAGGCTGCTTCATAGGTATGTTGTCTGGGATTTAATCAAGGTAGAGCTTATTAAACCGAAACGATCATTTTTAACGGAAATAGATTCCTAAAGAGGGATGAGGCTTTAATTAGTGTGTCCCAGTACAGATTTAGGGGCCTATTGTTTGCCCTTATGTTTGAAAATGCTGCCCTTGACTTTTTTTTTATCTTATCTAAGTCAAGAAACCGTATTTCCATTTGGCTGTGTGTTTTTTGGCTTTGTTTTAATAACGCTTGACCTACCCACATAGATTTAACTCACAGGGAATAAGGGTTGTGCCTAGTTATCACCATAGCTCATATACATTGACAGAGGAGATGGAAATCAGTTTTTATGACAATGTAAAGGGTAGAAACCCTACTTAAGAGGAAATACATTCCTGTACTTCAAATACCAACTAATTTAGTGGAGGAAGCAATTATACCTCGCAGTGGTGCTGGAGTCCAGTGAGCACTTCTCTGTTTTGTGGGTACCCACACACTGAAGCTTGCCAGCGTATGAGCTCAGTGCATCGATTGCAGCTGCTTGAACTCTGGACTTGCTTTGCTGATTGGTTGTTTGCTCTAACCACAGCACTGGATGGAGCCTTTGGAGACTATCACAATGTAAATAAATACAAGTGTGTTTGTTTCCAGCCTGTTTAAAAAAAAAAAAAAAAAAAAAAAAAAAGTGTATGTGTCAAAGGAGGAGGAAAAGCTGTTAAGAATTCATTTGCATGCCTTTGAGATGCAGGAGGTACAGGAAGCAATGGGTTTAGGGGAGGGCTAGCAAAATTATTCCATTGGGGTATAACAATAGGGAAACATGGAGAGTGGTTAGATGCTGTTAGATTAGATTAGCGCAGATTGATTTAGCAAGTGGTGTTTATTTTGCTATTAATCATACAGAGGTACTTAAAGCTTGCAGAAAAAGTATTATTCCACGAATCGACATGAAGAATGGTTAGTATGATGGGTTGGTGGTTTTGGGGTTTTTTTGGTCATCTATAGGAAGAGATTACAATTCTTTTCCTTACATCCCTATCATGCCTTAGTGTTTTTTTTTTTTTTTTTTTTTTTTTTTTTTTTTTTTAGGTAAAAAGGCTAGACTATAACTAGCAAATAAAAGTTGGCAGTAAAGCAGTTCAGGCATACTAAATTGCTCTGGTGCCAGGATTGTTCCCAGGCTAGATTTTTGTTCATCTTTTGCATTAGTGATATTTTTGTGTTTTTGCCCTTGTTGTTATAATTCTAAATGTGGTGAAAATATGCTGACTGGTACCAAGTTTTATGTTTCTGCAAAGGAGAGACTGCAAATTGAAAGAACAAATGAATTCACAGTTGGCTAGAGCTAATTTTGTGTAGTTACTAGCTTACATCATGGATTTCTCTGCCAACTAGCTGTTTGAAAGCAAAATAGGAGTCATGGCATGGCCTGAAACTGAGGGAAAGGTTGGAGTTTCAGAGGGACAGCCTTTTCACACCACTGCCAAATCACCTCTCATTTACTTTGCATTTGTAGACATAAAAGAGGGCACAAGTCTGATGGCTGCAGTCCTCCTCAATACTTGTGGTTTCCCTTCAAAATTTTTACTTGCTGTAAACTTTTTCTCACTTTTTGTGAGGGAGAAACTTGGCATGGAGAACACCTGGCCATGGGGCGTCATGGAGTCCAACTGCACAGCCTGTGATGAAGCCTGCCCGCCGCCGTAGCGCCCCCACTCGGCGCTCCCCCGCCAGCCTGGCTGAAGCCAGCCGCCCCACGAGGCGGTGGTGACGCTCACCGCTGGCGGGAACCTTTTCCAGCAGCGTGTTCTGGGACCAGACAATCCCCGTTCCACACCCTTGACTCTCTTCCCCTACTTCCTTCTGGGACAGCTCTTTTGTGCGGCTTTTCTCCTGGTTTGGCTGCTTCTTCCTCTGAGGACTACACAGATGCACAGTTTCATCTTGTTTACAACCTCTCTTAATCCAGCTGCGAGGGGGGGCTGCTTCCGTTGCTTTGCTCTCTTGTAATGCAGCTAAAGTCACCATCAGCCTCGCCCAAAGGAAGGGAGATGGTTGTCATCGGAGCTTCTCTTGACCTCCAGCCCACTCCTGGCAGGTTCCTCTTTTTAACCTGCACTTTTAGTGGATAAACAGATAACGGGCTCCCGCATTTCTCAGTACAGGTTTTTCTTGCTGGAAAGTGATCTATATGATCTTTGGCAAATACACGTTTGCTGCTCTATTATTTTATTAGCATAGCCTTTTCCTGAGTCCCAAATGCTGGCTTATTTATCCACATTGGATGACTGTTCTGCTTTCTCTCTCTTCATTTCTAAACCAAATTTGAGCTATCTATTAAGTGCTACAGAAACAGTGTGTAGGCTAGTACTTTCTGGCTTAAGTTAAACTGTAGGATGAATTTGTATTTTTCAGCACTTCCTTTGACCCACTTTGCTAAATTAGTTTCCAGTTTCCTTGAAAAAGAATGTCTTGTCTCCTTTCTGGTTTTGCCATTTCCTTTTGTTGGCTGAAATATTTAATAAAAAAGTTGCAGAAACCAAAAATCATGGTCAAAAGTGTAGGTGGAGAAAATTTCATTGGCTGAATAATGCAGAAGGTCAGATTTGTTGACCTTCGGTTTTTTTAAATGTATTTTCAGACCTTGCTCATTTTTTAACTGAATATACAATTATCAAGATATTTTTTTTTCTTTGCTTGACTGAATTACTTACATTAGGCAAGCTGAAGATGAATCCTTTTCTTCAGTTTTTAATTTTATGATGCTTCTGATGATGTCATCGTATTTGTTTTTTGGTCACCCACAAAGTGTTTCATAGGAGAACCGTTGCCTGGTAATAAACCAGTGGACTCCTCCCTGTATTGAGTTTTTGGGAGCAGAAAAAGGCAGCTTTCATATCTTCGTTGTGCATCCTAAGTTATTTTAAAGAAGGAAGAAAGGAAAATGAGATGAATACTCCTTCTGCCCCTTTGTAGCCATCTTGTGACGCATGGTACTGTGCTTGGAAACAGCGAGTAATCCTTACCTTTGCTGCCCCGCCAGCCTGAGTGTTTCAGGTGAGAAATGAAGTGTTTTGCTGACACAGGGCCCTGCTTACTCCAGTGGGTTTCTCTTTGTGCCTTTTGAGATGCCAGAAAATCTAGTGCATAGGTCACACAAAGGGAAATTAATTCGGTGCCATCTCATTTCAGTTCCTACTTATCCTTATCATGTGCCTGCGCCCTCCTCCGTGGGCTGGCAGAGGCTCTGCGGAGCGGCCGGTGACAGGAATAGCAGGGAGAGCTGCTCCTGGGGCGAGCGGGGCTGGCTCCCCTGCCTTTGGCAAACTGGCTGGCACCGCGCCTGCCCTTGCCACGTGTGCCTCAAGCTGGTGGTGTCACACTCCCTCTCCTCCTCATATGCTCGCGGTGTGTCTGGATCGTTTAAATAGGGTAGTCCTGAAAACATAGCATGGCAGTTTTAGAGGCTGACTTTAGGCACGGTCCACATGTTAGACAGCAGATCCTGCTTGTCTCTGCACAGATATATCTGCTCTGAATTCACCTTAGCACGGAGTTACAAGCGTGACCGAGAGGGAAAGGGCTTGCATGTGCTGCTTGGAAGGGCGCATGGGAGGGGTGCGCGAGACGGCAATGTCAGGGTTTGGTGTTTTGGGGCTAGCTGGAGCCGTATCAGCGCAAGCCCTACGTAGGAGGCTAGGACAAGTGCGGTGAAAGCCACAACAGAAGATCCTCTCATCTCAGCGCAAGGCACCTATACCAGGACTTTGTGGTATTGCAGCTACAGAAGTGTGGTTCAAGCGCTGTGAGACAAAAGCCTTCCAGATATCACAAATCATTCTCCTTTTGAAAGTTCTTCCTTATTTCAAGTCTTCCCCCACCTCCCAGCCTCAAACACCTTACCATCATGCTCTAGACTAAGCGTAATAAATCTTGCCCTCATTTTTTAATCCTCTTTTGTCGCACACACTCTATGCACTATGGAGACCGTGGCATTTCTCGTATTATTTTCCTGCTTTCAAGGTATACGCCTACTGGTTAGCACTCTCTTCATTCGCACGGTTACTTAAAACTGACATCTTTGTATCGTGTGAATTTGACAGTGTGAAACGTGTGCACCAGAAACTCGACTGTAACCACCTGCTGTTTTCTCTATAGTTACCAGTAAGCAAATCCCCTATAAGTATTTGTATCTTCACTTTGGATGCCAAAGAGACATCGATAGCGTTTCAGTCAATCGTCTGTTGGTCTGACATGAAAAATAACCTCACTGGAGTAGGAACTTGTCCTCTCTCACCTTTCTACTGTTTGAGAATTCATATCGTAACTATGATAGTTCAGATATTACAACACTGTTGGAGCCATATGGAGATACCCAAATTTGTCCTAGTCCTAGGTTTGGAAATAGCTTAATTTCATAAAGCTAGCAGCTTATAGCTGTTTTTGAAAATGTTTATAGTCTGCATATACCTGGATAAACTTTAGAGGACCTTTCTTAGCTCTTATTTTAGCAGTGTGTTTCAATGGTTATGCTAGTGACCTTTTTCATTACGAGAACTCATGTTAATTCATGGCAAGCCAGAACATTATTACAAACCTCTTGACTGTTCTGGTTTTTAGGACTTTGAAATGTAATCAAAGGTCGATTTATCTGATATTAAGAGATGAAACAGTTACCAGCCTTAGGTTTCCTCCCTTGTATTTTTCTAGGAGGGTACTGCCAGAGTAAACTGAAATTGGAGGTAGTTTATGTTAATGCTGCAGCCTGTAGACTGCACTTGCTCAGGAGTTTATCCAGGAGGATCAGCTGATCCCGCTGCAGGATGGTGACCTCTGGCAGAGATGCAGGACAGAGACAGCTGCTTCAGCTCTCCCAGCTAAACCTGCTTAAGGTGGTGAGGGGGAGTTGTTAATACCATTATTTGTTTAATTGTAAGGTTAATAGATTTCTCTGTGTGCTTTATTACAATAGAATACATGAAACAGAAGCAGAGGAAAAATTGAGCTTGCTGCTTGGGAGCTGGTTCCCAATTATTACTCCTTTTTTATTGAGAAGATTCTAAAATGAAATGTAACCAGAAGCATACTTGGCTTTAAAATTTTCATTTATATAGAAAGGCAGCCCACCCTGAAATGTCTGGTGCCATAGGGGTGTACAGTGCTTTAAGGAATACAGGGCAAGGGTGAATATTTAATTATCTTAGTCATCTTATTTTCCTTCAAATATGGGTAGGCACTTCTTGGTTTTCTTAACTTTAGTACGTAAGAATAGGCAGCCAAGTGTGCTCTGGGAAGTATTTGCTAGGGAAGTCTGTTAGAAAAATGGGAATCCAAAAGTTATTTCTATTTTAATAAAGAGAGGATAAAGTTTTTAATTATTATGACTTTATGGAAGTGCAGCCCTTTCCTTTCCCCCACCTCCCTCCGTAATTCCCTTTACAAACAAAACAGATAAACCACATACTTGCTTCACAAGCTACTGCAGGGATCACACTGGCATTGTGAAGTGCTGCGTCCCTGTTTCAATATGCCCAAGCCCCAATAAAGACACGTGTGCTGTGGGAAGCTACCTCCTATGCTCAGGCCCACTGCAAATCTTCAAGTAATGGTCCTCTCAGGAAAGAAGCTGAGGGCACTTGGCAGTGGAAAGTACCTTGCCCATACTGGAGATGGTGACAGAATTGGCAATGAGGAGGTGACTAGTCACTCTGCAAGGCCTGGTCTGGGGCCAGTTTTCATTTTCGTCTTGTTCTCTTTCTGTTTTTCTTTCTCTCTCGCTTTTGTTATTTATACCAACAAGCAAATGTTTCTTATTTTTAGCAGCCTTTCCATTTTGCTCAGGCACTGATCCTAAGTAGTAGAATGCCTGTGGCCCTCCCTAGGGCACCATCCCACCTCTAATAAGAGAAGAAAAATGCGAGCTTTGGTGCAGGGAGTTTATTGATTTGCTTCCAGACAAGTAGGTGTGTGCGATACGTGTAAAAGTGCCTGTGCATACCATATATTAGCACTGCAACATCTTAGTAAATGACCTTGCATGATCTGCCTTGGGCTGTTGGTGAGAAATTATTTCTTTATGTTGTGTAGCTCCATAAAGCAAGCAGTCCTGCAAACTGCTTATTTTAGAGCATATAAAACCAACACTAAAAACCCAAACACACCCAAATACACATACCCGTTTCCACAAACAGAGCAAAAGCAAAGTTTTCCCTCTAGTGCAGGCGGTTTCAGTTCTGGGAGGAGCAAAGTAGATGGATCAATTCATGGAAGCAGATGCAAGAGTTACATAGATAGGAGGACATGATGCATGTGCCATTTCTTCTTTCTTTTTTTCCTCTAGATGTTGTGTCACTGGGTTACTGCAGAGATGCTAAAACAAGGGGCAGTAGAGTCCTGAGGGAAGCAGTTATGGCCGGACTTCCACCAAGGTGTGGATATCCAGGGAGGCCCTGCCTCAGATTAGCAGCTGACCAGCACCATCTTCCACTGGTGTCCTAGCATCTTATCTTTACTTTCCCACTTTAGGAGACAAACGGATGACCTTAGACACTGCCTCGCTTCTGAACCCCTTGAGGCTGGAATTAAAACCTAAGCGAGGCTGTATCCAGCCTGAGGCAACAAAGTGTATCCTTTCCCGTCCTTACCCGAAGGTTATCCAAAAGCACTTCAGAACCAAGCAGGAATAGCTACATACTTAAACTGCAAGGTAGGAGATGCAGACTTTTGTGTCCTGCCCACGGCGGTCCCGCATCTCCCTGAGGCGCGGTACAAGGGATTTGCTGGGAGAGCATGTGCCCGTGGTGGCTGCTGCCTACTTTGCATTGACAGAGCTGCACTCCTAGAGACTGGCGCTTGTATTGCTGGTGGTGAGGTGTTTTCTGGCTCATGCCTATTGCGGTTTGGGCTGGAAGGAAAGCGGGTGAGGAGGTTGTCCCCCACCCTCAGTGTGTCATTGGGATCCCACCCGGCCTGCTTGGTTCTCTCAGTAGGGTCTGGCTTAAGTTTAAACACTTTTTGTAGGTTTTTATCTTCCCCGTTTCCAGGCCTGACTCCTTTTGATAGGGTAGGAACTTACTCCATGCATGCTTATGCGGGCAGAGGAAACTAATTTGCTGCTGCTGGAGGAAGATGGGGGGTTAGGGGGACATTACTCGGGTGCAGCCAGAGCAGCTGGTGGCCCAGTGCTTAGTTTGCCAATGCCGTGTCTACCCAAGCATTCTCACTTTTGCCGCTGCCTGGGAATTACTGTTGATTGCAACGGAAAAGTATTGGAGACAGGAGAAGAAAACTTGTTTAGGAAACAAAGTTGCTTTTGAGAGGGACCTAAATACCTTTTCCAGCATAGATCTTTGTAATCTTTTCACCTTTTCCCCTGTTCCAGTTGCTGCTGGTTTTATCCTTACTGCGGTGGATCTCTGTGATGAAGCAAGTCTTCTCTGTGCCAAGTCCCTGTCTTGTTACTGTCGTTCAAGATCCAGCTCTTATTAACTATCCCAAACCTGTCAGAAAGGGGGAAAGTATCTATTCTGAAGCTGCTCTTTTAAATTCAGCCCTATTTCTATACTATGATCTGCGTGCCTCTCTGGACCCAAATTACTAAAATTGCAGCACAGTTGTCCAAGGTTTATTTTTTAATAACTGACTCTTATAACTGGCATTTAGGTTAACTACCATCTTAATCTGAAATGCAGCAAGACATTTAACATGTATGGGCTATGATACCCATCTCAAATAAATATAACACTGCGTCAGTAGATGTTTTCATGTTTTCAGGTAAGCAGGCTGGTGTTGGGGAAAAAGGTTACTCTATTAACACCTCTGCTCAAAGCTAGCCAGCTTCCTTTCTGCATGGAATAATTATTTTTTCACATAAGCCCTGTAGTGCCTCTGCTATGTTTGTACTTCTACGTCTCAAACACTGCAGTACAGATCACCCTTTGTGAGTGGAATCTGAGGTCATGTGTCTGCATTTAAAATACACTGTGCGCGGGCTATCATGCACTGGCTTGTGAATTCTGTAGGTGTAGGGGCTTGTGGGCCCATATTTCAGGTGTGAAGAAAGCAAGGCCTTTTTGAGCGCTTAAAGCACTTGTGTGCAGCTCACAGCCGTGAGTACCTTTGGCAGAGCTTTATAAATTCTGGTGATTCACAGCTGGCATCTCATCATCTGTATGGGCAGGATTACATATAAATATCTATGTCTTGTACATAACAGGAGCATTTAGAGCATCCCTACAGCATAAAGGTGAAGTGAACTTGGGCACAAGAGTCATTATACCTCTGTGGAAGACTTGCTGGGGAAATTATTGAAAGGCCTTTAGTCTGCCATAGCCCAGGGCTCACAAGAGATTTTAGGAGCTGGTGATTCATGCTTTTGTTTATATAGTTTCATCAGAGATTAAGGGTCTTTAACCAAAGACAGTTCAGAAATAAGTGATGGTGGGAGAAGTGATTGTAACCAGCATGCCAAGGAAATATCCAGAGATGGAAAGACTTCTATCCTGGATCACGAATCCTGGGGTTTTCATGGATAAAAAGTTGCAGCTGGAGTTGGAGAGGGTGTAGTGACACACAAATCTTCAGTTTAATCATCTTCTAAAGTCATGCCCAGGGTTGGCTTACAGGAGATGAAAAAAGCTGATGAACCCTGAGGAGGACTGATCTGCAGCTGTCCTCAATAGCTTTCTTGAAGGAGGTCTTTTTTCATTATGTATATAACTGCTGCATGTTGCTGTTTCGAGCAGCTGTGTCTCAGCTACTCCAATATGCTCATTGCTGGAACTCTCTCTTAAACTCTGCCCAGCACCTGAAAAAATATTATTATTTAAGATGGCATTAACATTTAAGTTCCAGCCACAAATTTGTGCTGGGCACAAATTAGGTGAAATAAGAGAGGCTGTCCGTGCCCTAGAAAGCTTATTTTCTATCGGGAGACACTTAACTTTGAAAGAGGAAATTGGTAAAGGTGATCTAGCTGTTTTCATCCAATATGAACTGGCTGGGCCAGTCAGTGAGATTCTTAACAGGTGTGAGATTGTAGTAAGATTGGAGCAGTCTGGCAGAACTTCAGAAAATCTAATTTAAAGAGGGGAAAAAAAAAAAAAAAAAGTTGTGTCAATCCACACTCAGTAGCAGGGCTGGGGCGGGTGGGTTTTAGGAATGAAGGGCAAGACCAAATTTCAGCTTCTCTTACTATCTTTGCCACCAATTCTTGTGTATCCATGTACAAAACCTCTTACTTCTGTGCTAGTTCCAGAATTTGTACCTTGTGCTGATGTATGCCAAAATCTGGTAATCTTGCACCAATAGCAAAAGGCATGCCCAAGTGAAATAGGTTGACTGTAACTATACTGGTACAAGAAGTTCCCTAACTTCTCAAATTAAAAAAAAAAAAAAAAAAAAAAAAAAAAAAGTCTGAAAGGTGACTGTCTTTGCTCAGCAATTTTTTTTTTCTTTTCTTCCCCCCAACTTATTTCCAGCTTTTGAAAATCCAAAATTATATACTGTGGGGAAACTATTAATGAAGACGAGCGGAATGGTGACAGGAGGGGTAAGTGCATATAAATTCAGGGATTGAAGGTGAACATTAACAAGGAAAAAAGGTACATTACTAATATCTGTTAATAAAAATACGATAACT
>KL288249.1:4776-19373 GCA_000699545.1 Podiceps cristatus | reverse complement strand
TCTGTGGGAATCCACTCTGAAGCAGATATCCCCAGTGAGAAACAACGGCAGAGCCTCAACGCTATCTGGCAGGAGTCAGGATTTTTTTTCATGGAACTGACTCATCAGCAGCAAACACTGGAAATAAATCCTCAGGAAAAAGGTCCCTCCAGGAAAAAACAGGGTATAGAAAAGCAACCTATTTTTAATACATGACATAATACCTATTGTGGAAGCTGCACAGCAAAATTTACTGATGCACAGTGAAAGCAAATCTAGATCAATGGTGCAGTGTGGGTTCAACAGAAGTAAAAAGCGAGCTGTCACATGGTAGAGAACACAGGGGCATGGAAAGTGCTGACTGTCATGAGCATTCATCATTAAACAATGTTCCTGTACATCTGTTTGCATGTCGTGGGCTTCCCAGCTTGTATGCCTGGAATGAAGCGTTTCTTCCAGCACTGTCTTGAGGTAGGCTGTGGGCCCGGAGACAGCGGGTGTGGTGGAGCATTCCTTTTATTTGCCGGTCTGCGGCAAATGGCAAGGGTGGGCTTGACGCCGGAGGGAGGCAGGATGTGCTGAGTGTGAATCGCTTGTTAAGGGTGCAGGACAGCGGGGAGACTGCAGCCTTCCCCGTCTGCCTCGGCCCTTCAGCTGAGCCTGGACGGGATTTCTGTCGCCCCGGCCAGCAGAGACTTTACAGCAGTCCTGTCCATGGGAGCCTGATTTCCTTTGGCCGAGCCAACACCAGTGGCAGGGAAGACGGTCTCACCCAAAGTCACTCTCGAGATCTGAATTTTCCTTCTTCAGTTCCCGGTGCTCGGTCCTGCTGGGCTGGTGCAGACAGGCATCGGTAGGAACCCCCTGACTGTCTGCTAAGGCAGTAAGGTGGTGGTGGCTCCACGGGGCACAAACTTCTGCCAACACTGTACAAGACTCTACAAATTGTTTTATGTCAATACTGAGGTTAAAAGTTTGCAAAACAAGGATTATTTCATCCCCATGTTTTCCAAAGCAATATGTACTCCATTAAGTTTGGAAACAATTAGTATATTTGTTACCAATAAAGCCTTATGTAACGCAATGTTTTTGGGCATTGCTTACAAGTACGTTTTTGCATGGCATATGCCAAAGCATGTCCCGCATTTAAAAGTCTAGTGAGTAGATTTGTCGATGGATAGAGGACTGCAGAGCTGAGATAGCTGCTTTTAGGTGGGAGTGGCCGGCTGCTTCACTTCAGGAGTGAATTATACATATTCTTTCTGTGTTAGATCTGCGTAGAGACGTAGTGCACACTGTATGTGCCGTGTGCGCCTGTTGTGTATGTTCATACAGATGGGACTGTGCATTTTTATGATCCAGAAGTTCTGTGCTGTAACGACTCAATCCAAATTATAGCCTTTCTTTAAAGTATTGAAAGTCAGGCTCTCATAGTCCTGGGGGAAAAAAAAAAAAAAAAAAAAAAGCTAAGTATTGGCAAAAGATCTGATTTTTCCAGCTGAACATTAACGTGTGCAGTTGTTTAAACCAGCCTTCCTTAATGTATACAGCTGTGCCCAGATGGAGTTGCTTTCTTCCCAGAGCTTCCCAAGCTGTTTACTCAAGGTTATTGTTTTTCCTCTCATTACTTATAGCGCCTTTAGACTTATGGTAAAGAAGAGGCAGTTGTAGTTTCAGAGCTTTGCATTCCTCCCTAGCTGTGCCTGTGTTTGCATGCAAAGCCATCTCCTCCCCTCCAACTATTTTAATCATTTCAGAAAGGGTGGGTCATCAGGCATTTGGCAGCGGGCTCCTTTTATATAGCTGAGGTGGAGTCAGCCAATGACCTGCAAGCCTGGAAAATTTTGCAGGGCAGTTTCACTGGATGGCTTTGCAGAGCTGTGCCATTTGAATTTCAGCACAGACATCCACACACTGTGCTCTCCATTTCTGGCGTGTCTCCCAGCGCAGAGTTTAGCTGAGGCTCGGGTTTAGTTTTCCCTCCTCTCTCTCCCTGCAGTGACAGCTTCTCCACGCTCTGCTAGCCAGGACTCCCAAGCGATCATGGAGGATACGACTTTGCAAATTATCGAACCACCAACCGCTTCTGAGGCCTCAGAGGAGCAAGTGCCCGAAGAACCCATCAAATCAGACCAGATCAATGGTGTGATGGTGCTGACCCTTCTGGACAAGATCATTGGAGCAGTAGATCAGATCCAGCTGACCCAAACACAGCTGGAGGAGAGACAGCAGGAGATGGATAGTGCAGTGACCAGCATCCAGGGAGAATTAACCAAGCTGACAAAGGCACACACCACCACCAGCAACACCGTGAACAAGATGCTGGAAAAAGTGCGCAAGGTGAGCGTCAATGTGAAAACCGTTCGGCAGAACCTGGAAAAGCAAGCGGGGCAGATAAAGAAGCTAGAGGCCAATGAAGCGGAGCTCCTGAAACGCAGAAACTTCAAAGTCATGATCTACCAGGTAAGGAGCTATTTCACGACTTCTTTTTGTCCTGTTAGTGGGTGTTTGCTAAGGGTTCTGTCACGCTGCATGGCCCAACACTCTCCCAGACTCCCTGACTCGCAGGCAGTCCAGATTGAGGCAGTCTGGAGTAGCTCTCTCATTCATGATTTAACATTGTCTGTGTGTTCTAATACAAGGTTTGGTGGAGTTGCTACATTTAACAGGGATTTTGACAAAGATAGTGAGAATGACCCTAAGCACTCATTGCGACGGACCAGAAGTATCAAAATAACCCAATTGTACTGCTTAGCTAAAAAACAAACAGGAATGCACTGGGTTCTGGAAGGGGCTGTTGTAAATCCATCTGCCAATTATTTTTCTACTAGGAGGAAACATGTGTAACGCTACATGGAGAGCGATAATATTTCAGCTTTGTGGACATGCATCTGATAACAACAAGAGCCAGTAACCTCAGCGTCGGGGTTAATCTCACTGACTAGGGCAGATAGAGACATTACAGAAAATGCAGAACAGCTCCTTGAGCCCATTAGTACTCGGGGCTGCCTTTGCTGTTGTGCTTCTACAGATTTCCACATGCTTTTTTCTGCAACCTGCAAATCTTGAATCTTTTAGTTGTCCAGTTTCAATAACAGCTTTGGTTTGCTTGATGTTCAGCCCCTGTGCTAAGCGTTGGATTTTCCCTTTAATATGAAACAAGAAGAAAATGTTTCTGTCAGTTTTCCTGTCTGGAGTTGGTCTTCCTTATCAGAGCAAACTCTTCTATTGGGCCATGGATGAAAAGTGGGTGAAATGGTTAATGATTCTGTTAGAAGCCTCTGGGTTAATAATAGACAGCGTCAGGGACAAATAGAGAAGCATCCAGTGCTGATCACAGGAAGAGAGAGGAGAGAATAAAAAAAAAAAAACAAAACAGAAAAAGAGGGAAACCGCTTCTTACTACAGGGTTTGAAGGGAGATCTGATCATAATAGGCTCAGGAATCTCACAAGTATGGGGCCTGTGTAACTCTGATTCAGAGCTTAAGCATTTGTATTTTTATCATGCCTGAAAGGCTGAAATACTCGAGCCTATTCAGATCATACAGGCAACTTGACCAGTTATATATATATTTATTACAAGCTCTTTGTATCAGATTTTGGGGGGTTGATAGATCTATCCATGGGAAAATAAAATAGAAGCCGAAATGTACTGCAGAAGCAACAAACATTGCAAAATGAGAAGAGTAAAGGGAATTGTCTAAACATAACATTCCTTGTGGATTATGGAAATAGGTGGGAAGTTGGCAAGCTTCTAAGTCCTTTGGAAGCATCCTAAACATTGGGAGATTGTCATTTTGTGAGCTGTTCATTTTGGTTTGCTGTTGCTTATGAATATCAAGTAGAGTTTCTCTTTGAATATAAAAAGCGATCCTGCTTCTAAAGGAGATCAGGGGCAATACTCTTGTTGATGTAACGAGGACAGAACAGCCTCAGAGAGAATCAGTTGACAAGGGACTACGGCAGGGATTTTGTGAATTGTGAAGATATTAGGAAAAAAAACCCCAACAAAGCAACTAACTATTTGTAATTCAGAACAATTTCCCAGCATGGAATTTTGCATGATTTGACTGTGAGACCACAGAGCACAAGTGAGAAATTCTCCAGGTTTGCTTCATGTGAAATGGAGCCATTTGCGCCCTCGTGGAAATCCTTGCACTTCTGCAGGAAGCCTGAGTAAACCCCGCCACAAAGGGTGAGGATCCAGTGCTGGGGAGAGCGAAGGTGTGGCAGCAAGCGTGCGGGCTTGTGACCGACGCTGCTAAGGCCAACGATGGTCCCGCTTGGAGGAGAAACCCTTGATTATTGCTTAACTTGGTGCTTAAACTGAAAAGCAAAGTCTGTGATGGGCTTTTGATGTTTGGATACTAGAAAGAAATAGGCAATAATATTATTAATGTGCCTGAGTAACAAATACTTTTGCCAGCAGTACTGTTGTGCTGCATTACTGCGGCAAAGACAGACCCACGCAATGAGAATTTGATTGCCAGAGATGGACCGCAGGGAATCACCTGGAAGAATGGGATATATTTTTTGCAGTCCTCTTCTCTTTCCTGCATACCATGGAAACATAGATTTTTGGTCAACAGAGAAAGTTTCTAAATTATAGCAAACTACAGTCTGTCTCAGAGCTACGTTATTATTTCTCATACAGAAAATAGAGTTGCTTAATAGGTGCATTATTCTGTGGATTGCACTTGATAAAAACATCATGATGTAATTTTCAGTCTACAGAAACCTGAATTGTATGGCTTGATGTAAGGAAAAATAATCTGTCATATATAGGAGCCTCTCTCATTTGTGGAGACCTTTTATTCTGAAGAAGTTAAACATTTTGGGGGATCTTGGAAGTTTTACTTTTGGCTTTGGGGGCTTTTATTCTGCTTTGTTTTTTCCTGGGAGGGACAGGATTTTTAGAGTTTGCGTCATACTGTAATTATGGAGATGTCATTCTTCAGAAATTCCTAGCACAGGCTAACTGTGGGAATTGCATAGCGGATTTGCAAAAATTTTGTGACCTGATTTATTCATACAAATATTTTATCACAGTCAATAATTCTAGGCAGATCAGTGACAAGAGTGATAATTCATCTGGGATTATGCAAAAGAGATAATGCTAACACTTTTCTGAAAGAAGTGATATTTTTGTGTGTACATTGTAAAGGCGTTTATCAAATCAGCTGCTTTACTGAGACTGAACAATGCTATTTGTTGCAAGAAGCCTTGTTGATTCCCGCTGGATTACCCATTTACTAATGTCCTTCTCTGTTTCAGTATTAATAATGATGAAATTTTAAAAAAACTGTATCAAGGGTCTATAAAACCAAAACTTTATGATGAGCTCCACCCTGGGAGTTTAAATGAGGAAAATTCACCGTGTTTTCCTGCGTCTATCATTAAAAAACAAAACAAAAAATCAAAGTAACTCTTTTCTAATTCAGTGTTTCTCTTGTCAAGACCCACCACCTATCAAAGTTTATGTTAGATGCTTTCTTGATAATGTAATTAATTCTGTGATGGTGAGCAACATTATTACTACTTTCTGACTCAGACAAAGCTGCATTTGGAAACTGTGATTAACTTTCCTGGGCTATTGCATTTTCAGTTGCTATGGCTAAAAAGGCAATGATTTATTAGTCTTTTCTTCTGGAGAACAAGAGATAAACTGATCCTGAGAGACATTAAGTATTACATAAAACCAGCGGTGGCTATTTGCAAGCAGGATAGCTGAGTAGAACAGTACCCGTGCCCTACAGGGATTTAATATTGTATGATTCTGCAGTATGAAGAGATAAAAGGAGGTAAAGACAAATCAGTTCTTTACCAGTTATAGATGTTCAATTATTCTCTCAGCGCTGAATATGGAGTCCCCAGCAGATACGGAGGGACTATTTCAGGAGTGCAAATAAGACCTTTTGGCACCTTGGGAGAAGAGGTCGAACTACGTGTGAGAGTTGTATTTTGCTGGCTCTTAGATTAGGAGAAAATGAAAATAAAATTTATTTCAGGGAAACCTTGACCTGTCGAGATGAGCCTAGAGCACATCTGCCCGCAGAGTTTCAAAATATGGGGGAGAAAGTGCAGAACTGAAAATCACCTCCACTGGGGCCGGGTAAGGGCGAGGCATTAAGCAGAATGTTTACATGTTTACGAGTTGTTACTCACAGTCATGTATGTACGTGCGTGCGCTTTCTCACTTGTTCACTCTCTCAAATACATTTTTACTTGATTTTGCCAGGAGCTGGTCTGATTTCTACTCAGGTAAGAGTTTTTGTTCTGACTTAAGATAGGGAATTGGACTGATCCTTGAGAATAAAATTTGAAACCAAAATGCCCTCCACATTACCACATCTTTTTGTTTTGAAAACAAGCCCACCAAAAGCAGAGGTGACAGGCTGTAAGCAGAAGTTCAGTACTCTTACCCTGAACAGAACTTGCCTTCTTGAAAAGTCTGATGTCAAGTGACTACGTGCACTTATTAGCAGCCCATGGAACAGAGCTCCTCAGTGCTTCCTTTGTGCCCTCTGTCCCGGGCGCCTGTCTTTCAGAGAAATTAGGACACCAACAAATTTGGTTAGAGTGGTTGCTAATAAAAACAAACTAAAGTGACTTCATCTCAAATCTCCTGGTTTTAGGGTACAAGAATCTGGGCAGGTTACTACAGTTCATGGTTAAATAATCGATGTCCTATGCAAAAAGCTACTGCTCTAAAACCAGACAGCGTGCCACATCCATCTGAAGAACAGCACGTGTCAGCGCTTACATAAGCATGGCATCTTTTCTCCAAACATTTTTCAACAACTAAACTTACTCCTGCAAATGCCAAAGACCCGATTTTCCTTACAGCCAGACAAATGCTTGCAGCACTCAGCACACATATTGGGTATTGGATTTCTAAAGTGTGCTGGTCCTTTATTTTGAGGCTCATGTGGGCGCTGAGTTTGAGGGAACTCTGCCTCGTGATGTGTGGCATTGTTTGTTGGAAAGAGAACAGCCTTTGTCGAAGGTGTGCAGAAAGGCTGCTCCCCACACTGTTAGATCTGGGGCTCCCACGGGGCTCCTCTGCTCTCCGGGTGACTCCAGAGACCACACAGAGCCTTGCGAGGCGTGGATTTTCTCTGGGAAGGGCCGGGTGGTTACAAGAGCAGGGTAGAACATGAACCCCAGCTGTACAATGCGTAGGGTAGGTAGGGCTGGGCGAGGAAATATAAATAGCACAGCTTGGCTTTTGTGCCTTGAGTGGGCCTTATACGGATGAGAGCGACAAGACTGTTGATTGTGGGGAGGAGGGATGAATTTCAAACCCACACGTTATCGTGACAGATTCAGAGGCCAGACCTGAACTGCCTCGTTTTTAGGTCTGTGCTCCTCGAAGAGCATGGAAAAGAACATGAGCTCAGGGGTCTGATGAGAGGCGTGAGGCAGGGAGCACAGTACAAACCCACGTACTGCAGCCGCCGCACCCACTGCCCCTGGGCTGCAGCCTCTTTCCACCTCCTAAATGGTACGTCAGCTGCCCCGAGCTATGGATTTTGTATCAAATTAATCATTCCAAAAGAAAAACCTTATGAGTCTAATGACAGCAGAGACTTCATGAGAGCCGGTGTGATCTGCAGGCCCAAAGAACAGTCTGTCTGCGTTACATACCTTGGATTCGGTGGAGCTTGCCCAACTGCAAGCATTAAAGAATAAATAGAAATTTCAAATAAAATGTGAATGGCAGGCCTTGGGATAGGCACAGGCACTAGGCACCCGCTTCATGCTTTTCCTGCAAGACCAGGTGGCTCCCTGTGCTTAGGAGCACTTTGTGCTTGAACTTCAGTCCCTCTCAGCACGTATGTGGCATCAGTTTCTCACAGTGGTTCACTGCAGAGATTTGCATTGCAGCAGCCAGTCGGTTTTGTGTTTATTTCATGATAATACTTAAAAATAAAAGGCTGGTTTCATTTTGCTGTGAATCCGCTCAAAAGCAGCTCCCTTGGTAGCCACAGCACTTTTTTTTCAGCAGAGAATTACTGTGAGCTTCTTGCTGGTGGCTTTGTGCATCAGCAACCTGCCAGATCCCAAGAAACACCAGTGCCAGTTCTGGTGCGGTTGATGGGGACAGGATATTCCTCTGGTGCTGGATTTGCTTTTGCTTTATTTTATTCTGTCTTTAAAAGAAATAACAAAGACAATTAGTCATGAAGCCTTTATTAAAAAAACACAAAAAATCTGAATCATGCAAACTGATACTCATTGATTAAGAGTTGATACTGTTTGTCTCCAATCCTTTGTCTTTGTTGATGGAATAGAGGGGTCTCAGCCCTGAAAGGTATTGTGTCTTCCCTTCTGTTCTCCTGCTTTTGCCCACAGAAGTAGCAAAATCAGGGGTGAAAAAATGCCATCCAGAAGGAGAGAAATAAGATTTGACTCATTTCCTTCATGTTTCAGCACTGAATTCTCCATCCGTTGTAAGGGGCACCGTGTTAACATCCTGATGTGTAGAGAATCCTTCGTGTTCTCTGCACATTACTGAATTATAAGGGACTCAAGATAATAATTCATGGGAAACTGAGCCTTTAAAAAATTTCAAGATGTTAATAGCACTCATGTCCAGGATTTTTCTTAGTGTAGATTATCAGTCTTTCTGCCAAAAGGCAGCTGTGGAGCATGGATTTCTCTGTTGCAGCTTGGAATCAACTGCATTAATATTTCATTGCTCAGGTATTATTTATAAGCAGTTAGTGCCAGGACTATGTGTTTTGCTGAAATCCTTTCAGCATTACAGTTACATGCAGAGCTGTGCAGCAATAAATTGGCTCAAAGCAAAGGGCTAGAAGCTGCTCATCCAGTTGGGATAGGGTTAGATTGGATGGCTCGTGAAAATGAAACCGAAGTTAATATTCCTTCTGATAACATATTCCTCTCTCAGGCCTCTCTTGTGCCTTTCAGGGGTAGATCTAAGCATCCATCGTGTCTGCACGTGGGGCCACGGCACACGGGAGCGTAATGAAGTGCAGAATTTGCCGGCTGTGCTCAGTGGGCTGGGTGGCTGCAGTGCTCTGGTCTCCAGTGAGATCGCGGCTCACCTTCCCATTTGTAAGCTAGATACGAGCCTCAGCAAACATCAGTCAACCGTCACGGTCACACAGTGGGAAAAACTCTCCAAGGCCATATGCGACCCCGTTTGCAGGTCTGGGATTAGAAAGCAAAGAATTAAAGAAGCCAGTCGGTGCTCAGACCGTGTCTCTCTCTGGAAAGACATAGTCCCATTACTTTCCAGCATTCATTGCATGGGAATTTGACTGGTAAATGGTAAAAGCTGCTTAGTACTGTAGGCGCTGCAGAACACTGGAAGGATGTGAGTGAGCATTGTGGGAGAAGTGGTACTCCCGCATATTATCTCCATTTCCCCCATTTTGTTTGCTCGGATGCTTTTGTGTAAATGCGAAGGCTCTGCCGACGGCGTGCGTCCCTCTGCGTGCCTCGGCACCGCTCACAAGGCAGGCACTGAGCTTGCTGTGGGCGACTCACCGCGCGCCGTCACCCCGTCCCAGCTCCAGACCGGCACGCAGCTTCTGCCGGGCTGGCGGGCAGGAGGAGTGAGCAACCACACTCAAACACAGCCTTTCTTCCAAAGAACGTGCTGCTTGACCTAGGCATGGAGTTGGTGAAACTGAGGGCTGTTCCTGCATCTTTGATGAAGCCGCGTCTTGCTGCACTGCCCAGAAGTGTGATGTGCTGTCCCTATATAAGTCATGAGTAGGGAACTATGCAGTCTCCACTCTCTGATGTACTGTGACGCGTCTGTCACCCACGTAAAGCATGGCAACGACTCATAAACTTTTTGGCAACATTCTTAGCCCTCTTTTATCCTGTTTGGGATAATGTTGTCCTCTTGATTCTGCAAGATCCTCTCCAATTTACAAAGTACCTGAAGAATTATGAGTCCACTGTCCAGCTGCAAGACAAGACAAAGACCAGAAACAAAGATGCTCAGTGTCAGTGAGGGAAGATCAAATATTTAGAATAAAAAGTCTCAGGATGTTTAGTCTATATCTTTATGTGAGGATGCAAATGTCAGTATCAGCATAGATCTATCTGCAAATCATCTGTAATGCAAACTCCATCTTTACTGGTTTGCTGTTCAGAAATAGCTCTGGAGTTATTAATCAGCTGAGATAGGTTTATCCGGGAGGAGCAGTCTGAGAGTAAAGCCAGTTCTACAAACAGACTGTTAATGGGATCAAACCTTTTTTCTGCTGTCAGAGGGAAAAACAAAAAAAAAAAAGCTTTTTCACTCTGCAATCTATTTACTTCTCCGTTTCCTACAGCCCTGCCTTTCTTCTGACTCACTGTTAGGCAAAAGCACTTTTCCAAACACAGCCTCCTCCTCGCCCCACACGGTTCCTCCCTCGCTTTTCCCTGTCAGGTCTGAACTCTCCCCAGTGTCTGTACCATGCTGCTCATTCTCACCAACTAATGAAGAAGGTACAGCCTTTTAGAACATAGCTTCCAGGACACAGAGTAACTAGACGCGCCTGGTGGAAAAAAGTGCCAAGAAAATTGCACAATACGCAAAATTGCAGAGGGTGGAAGGACTTCAGCTAGTCAAGGAGATAATACTTGAGAACAAACTATCTTATCCCTTTAATATTTACCTAATCACAACCTATTTTGCTTTCCCCCCTAATATTTTAGATTTTTCCTTTGTCTCGGCAGTATTCTTTTGTGTTTTCTTACTGCAGGATTCAGTAGTCTCCTCTCTAAGGACTCAGGGCTTCTCTTTTTATGTACCTCTTGGCACCATTTGGGATAGAATCTATCCAGCCTTTGGAACCTGTGAGTCAAGGCCATGCCTATTGCATACGGAGGGGTTAATTTTATAGGGGTGCTGAGTAGCCACTCCCTGTCCTCAGGACATCTTTAGCAGAAGAGAGAGGTTTTGATTTTGCGGTGAGCCTGTTTGCTGTGTCGCTGGGTATTGCCCAGCGCTGTTTAGGGTATGGTCAGTTCACCGACAAAACTGGCGGATGGAGTTCTGGAATCGCACCCGGCTGTTTTGATCTCTCCGGCTTGTGTATTTGAATTAATAAACATAGGGTTTAAAAATCACTATCTTTTCATAATCTGACACATACAAGCAAACTCTGCTTTCAGCTACACCACAGAAATCAGAGATATCTGCAGAACAGCTGACATCACATCGCTCTGTGAACAGTGGCCTGAAAAGCGAGTAGACTCTGGCCCTATGGCAGTCTTCAGTGTAAACATGCCTGAAACCATGGAAGGGATTCTGCATGACCTAGGACCTGCCATGAATTAGAGAAGGACACTCTTCCTTCTAATAAATCTTTGCTGTCTTTTCTGTCAAATTTTGCTACCTGGCTTCTCCCTTTACTAAATTATACCCCTGTGCCTTTTCTCTTTGCCTGTTCTCATGCTAATCTGGATTACTTTGTTGGCGATGTTCCTGATCAGATCCCCATCAGGGACAGGTAAGTTTTTCCATTGTGCTTCCTTTCCACTGGCCATTGAAACACAATTTTCCTCACCTTAGCCCAAGAAGATCCAGAGTGTGCGCTTTGACCCTTCGCCAGGGACTGCCCTCTGAGCCGTCTCCAGGAACGGTTCCCTCTGCCCGCGCTGCAGAAAGTGCCATGGCCCAAATCAGCAGAAGACATGCGAGGAGGCAGCAGTTTAGGGCCTCAGCAGGAGTAACCCCTGAAGATCACTTTGAACCTCTTCTGAAACTCTGAAAGCCGCTGATTCCAGAGCCTTTGCCTCTCCGCCTGCTTGTGGCTGCTGCAAGCTTTCATACGTGCAATGCTGATCTTTCAGTTGGCAGAAATGCCTCTGCTTGTTGACTAATCTGCTTGCTGCATGCTGCTGCCCTAGTTGGAACGGATGGTGAGGAGCTGTGATTTTCTCTCCGGCATTACGGGACATGTCGTGTGCTACATCTGCAGTCTGGGAGGGAGGAATTGCTGTATGGCTTGCACAAAGGGCTAGTAGCCGGGAGCAGTTGGCTTTGCTGGTGTCTGCTGTGACTGGGCAAACTCCACCTGTTTTCTGAGCCTCAGTTTCTCCCTCTGAAATCTAGACCTGTCAATACCTACCTCCCCAGGCTTGCTGTAAAGTTTGGTGTCTAAGTGTTTGTGAAACGGTTTGAATTTGTTGTTTTAAAAAGATAAAAGAGGGGCAGAGAGCACAAACTGTGGCATAAAGCTACAGTTGTCTCAGGTAGGCACGGCAGCATGCGTTTCTGTTCAGCGACAGCCCCCCAGGCTGTTCACTAGGAGCTAGGCTCCTGCACACAGACTGGAGCCGGGGGTGACTCTAATTGCTGTTTATCTAACATTATCTCATGCCATAAGGGCCACTGGTCACGACACAGTGCCCTGTTTGCCTTCCTCTTGTTGCGTGGCTACTGGAGCTCCAGTTGCCTGCCTTTGGTCTCCCAGTGGTGTGTGCAGCTGCGCGGTGGGCACAGCCACATCGGTGGGTGGACAGGACTGCCGCGGGAGCCGGGCAAAGGTGAGCTCAGCCTGGAAATCAGGGTCTCTGGGGGAAGCCACCAGAGAAAACTTCTCCTTTTCAAGGAGAGTGACAAGATTTAAAAAGACAGTTTTTTGTGATACAGCAAGAGAGCCTGATAGCAATTATAAACTCAACAGGAAAAGTCTGTTCCAACAAGGCGCTGGAGCAGAACACACGGCCTCCTCTTTTCTGCGCAGGACATCCTTATATCCCTGAGCTCTGCTAGGCTGTGGGTGCTTATCAGGTATGTTGCTGTTCCTCGGGAATGACTCAGTCCTCCTTCCCACGACACTGATGGAAGGTCAGCACAGAAAAGCATCCTCTAAGGACTGGCAGAGCAAAACAGTTATCATGGCAATGGGAGAGCAGAACTTTTTCTTCTTTGGCAGGGCTGGGTCTGACCTGGAATGCCCAGATGCTTTTAATCCTCCCTCAGCCTCCCCCCAGGCCCCAGCTTGTCTGACCTGCGCTGGGTGGGCAGAGGAAGGGCTGGCACGGTGCAGGAGGTGCTGCAAGCTCCAGCTCATGCAGTAGCAGCTGGAATCAGCCCTTTTTGGTCATAGCAGAGTCTGGGGACGTGAGCTGGTCATGTTCTGCATGTTACGGCTGCATGTCCACCAAAGTCAACTGTTTGTGCTGTTGCAGTTGTGTAAAAATAACAAAATGAATTGCAGATGTGATTAGCATGTGCATGTGAAAAATCTTCCATTAAACCTTTGAACTGGAGACTGGAGTGGATGGCAGTTCTGGGACTGTTTTACATGCTGACAATAAGAGCCACTTGAAGAGCAATCCAAGAGCCCTTCTCGCATTTTGGGAATGTTCCCCAGATTTGCTGGTGATTCTGCAATGCTTGAAGAGCTCTGCTGGGCTGGGAATGCAGCTCAGCTTTTTGTCTCATTGGCCTTTTATATGACAGGGAAGTGTTTACATCTGTTGTAGCAACCAGGCGGTGTGTACATGACCATGCAGGGCTGCCTGGGGGGCTCCCTGCAAGGCAGCTTGGGCTCGGAAACAATGTCAGATAAAAAGCTCCCTTAGCGGAGCAAAGTAGAGGCAAGTCTGCCCAGCAGATCTCATGGCTCTGAGTTGTTTGAAGTAGGAGGAATCCAGAGCAGCCCAGCACCCCCTCAGCTGGCAGCCAGCTGACTTCGACACTGGGTATGGGTGCTGGGGGCCTCCCCGGGCGCCCACAGGTCTGCAGATGGACGGGCTGCCAGTCCCCTTGGCTCTGCCAGCAGCAGGGAGCTTCCCGAAGCAAACTGCTTCCCCGGGGAGGTCTGTGCCAGGGGGACAGCACAGCGTTAGGTGTCAGAGTGTTAAATGGGCGGGGGGTGGCACACTCTAAATGGGTAAAAAACGTAGAACTTGAATCGGAGCTGAACCTTTCTGTGAAGCACATCAGCTGGCGGTGATCTCAGTCCCAGCACGCACGCAGGTGCCGCCGGTCCTTCTGCTGCGTGCAGCTCTGCTTTGTGCACAGAGCAGGAAGATTTTTCTTATGCTGGGGTAAAAATCTTCTGAGAAATCTTGTTTACCCACTGCCTTTGTGCCAGCTGGATTCAAGCTGTCTTAGAGAACAGAATGGATTTGTATCTGCTGACTGTGAACCAGGGTTTGAACACCCCAACAGGCGGGGATGCCAAGACGAAGGATTTTGGACTCGCTCACTTCAAGGGTCAGTGTTTTCCCAGTAAAAATAGAGTAGCTGGAATGCCTGATGTTAAAAATGTGGCTCATCTAGATGAGTCATGAGTGAAATAAAGTGCACAGACCACAGTGCCTTGTGCAGAGCAGGGATTTGTGTAGCAGCCACCCGTAGACCCGGGATGGTTCTTGATTGTTCCAGCGAGGTCCCATTGTCCTCCACTGCAGGCACACATGGCTGGGTCTGAGGGCGTGTTCTGCCCAAACTGGGCAGCTCCCCTTCCCCACAGGAGAAGCAAACACCTCTGGAGCAGGGAGGAGGAGGCCCTCGCTGGCATTTGGGCAGCGCCGGGGTGTGGGCGAGGAGCTACACACGAGGGGTGCTCAGCAGCAACGTGCTCGTCCCTAATCAAGAGGCGGCAGAGCTGTCGGTTCTCACACCAGCTGT
>KL288248.1:22858-41382 GCA_000699545.1 Podiceps cristatus | reverse complement strand
TGCTGATTGATGCCCAGCCTGTCCCTGAGCAGCGGCCCCTGCCCCCCGGCCAACTCCCCCCATTTTTGTTCACATGATGCCGTATGGTATGGAATATCTCTTTGGCCAGGTTGGGTCAGTCGTCCTGGCTGTGCCCCCTCCCAGCTTCTTGTGCACCCCCAGCCTCCTCACTGGCAGAGCAATATGAGAAGATGAAAAGTCCTTGACTTAGTGTAAGCACTGCTCAGCAACAACTAACATCAGGGTGTTATCAATGTTATTTTCATCCTAAATCCAAACCGCAGCACTATACCAGCTACTAGGAAGAAAATTATCCCAGCCGAAACCAGGACACTTCCCTTCTGTCTGTGTGTAATGGTTAGCTAGTGAGGGCATGGAAACTTTACTGGTACTTTGTGATCTCACAATCTACTTACACAGTGATGATAATCATATGATCTCATATGTGCCTTGTTAAATATAATAACTATGCTCAGAATAGAAAAAAAGATGTGTCTCTGATGATTTTATCCAGCTTATTTGGTAATATTATTGTAGTTTTAATTACACTTTAATAACGTTGCTAAAACCTGAAAAGAAATTAATGATGTTCCATTTAATATCTAGAACAAATATATTTTCAACTCACAAGGAGTAAGTACTTGCCAAAAATCTATATATGAATAAGGTTATATTTCTTGTTCCTCGTTCCTCTTTGTATTGTCTCCTAATGGACAAAATCTGTTATGCTTATTCAGCTAGGAAGATACCTAATCATCTGAGTATCTTTCACCTATTTTGGGGCTACTTTGTGTCTCATAAAACAGGGTTTATATGTATGGGAACTGAATTTTTGCTGCATGCAATTTAAATAAAAATGTCCTGGTGGAATTAATGCCCCTGCCATAGTAAAACACCCAGATATGGACAAATGAGAAAAGTAAGGAGGAGAATGTTTCACACAGATGGTAACAAGGAAAATATAATACTTGAAACTGAAAGTATAGATGTAATTTGATTTTGGATTTTAGCCTTTTAAGTTTACCTCATTCTTCAAGAACTTAAGTAGCATGAGTCCTCTGTAGTCATCTTGTAGTTTAGGAATGAGGACTACAAGACAAATAGACAGATACAAACTAAACACTGGAATATAGAATTTAATGTTTTTAGTATTTTGAATTTTGAGTGACTTACATATGTCATCATTAGATGTGAATATATAGATTTTCCTCAATTGTTCAGTCATTCCTTTTTGTTTTTGCTTCTCTACCTTAAAGAGCAGGAAGGGATTAGATGATTTTGTGTTCATATGCTTCTCTTTCTTGAAGTTTTCATTTTGTTATGGGAATAGTATCACTGGTAGGAGATCAGTCAATAAAATTTGAAATTTATATTGTGATTTGGTAAGTGCAGTTATGTTTGATGGCTCTCACGACTACAGTGTGGTAGGCACTACACAATTTAATAGAATTTCTTCCAAATTGTTATTTTAGAAAAATACTATTAAGCCAAATTATATACTCATTTTGGTGAGTAGAACATGGGAATATGATGCAGAACATGAAAATTTCCTTTTTCTCCACTTTCCAAAAAGATAAATAACACTTTTCTATGATCTGTGAAGTCATCTTTTCTTTTTTTTTTTTTTTTTTTTTTTTTTTTTTTCCCTCTGAAGTATTTAGGTAGGTCACTTCAGTTGTAATTATCAAATGCACAGAATTCTTCATCTTTTCTCCAAGCATTTTTTTTCCAGAGTTACTTTAAATATTTCACAAATTCTTGCAGAAATCTTGAATGCTCAAAACATTCAGTGGAGGCTTAGTATCTCTTGGGATACTCAACACCTACTGAGTAACATTGTATCAAGTTGCAGATGATATGTGAAATAATAATAATTAAAAATTTTATTCATGGCACAAACAGTGCACAAGAAGTACTTGAATGTTTACCATTATAGCATAATTCAGATGGAGAATACTGCCCCTCCCACTCCCTCACTTCACCCCAGTTTATAAGGTTTAGCCTAAAAAGTTGCAGGTTTTTTCCCTGAAGCTAGAATATGGTAGTTTTTTGTCTATTTCTCAATTGTTTTGATAAAAGATTTCTTAATTATGCATACTCATTCTTAAGAAAGTCTAAGATATTTTTCAATGTAATCAGTCTGAATTAATCAAAGCATTTGTTCATGGAAATTTTGTTCTCAGTTTCTGAGAGGGTTTTTTATTGGTACCGTCTTCCCAAAATTCTGCATCTGTTTGGTTGTATAGTTTGCATCTACTTTTTTACCCTTTATTTCTTCTTTGGCCATCTCCCAATTTTTACTGAGAATTTCAATTTTCTCTGTATAGCAGAGAAGTATAAGAAAGTCCTTGACAGAGAAGTACCTGATTAATTAATAGTAACTAAAGTAAAACTTACCTTGTATTCTTTTGCAACCATTTCTAGAAAATTAAGAATAGTCACATAATATTCTTGAACAGCTTTCATAACTAATTTAGAAATGCAAGTTCAGAAAGATACTAAAGAGTCTGCTTGTTTTTAAGCATGTTCCAAAGTCTGTCTTTCTTCAGACAAACATCTATCTACTTTAGAAATAGGGTTAGACACTGAGGGGTATTTAAGTGTTTTATTATTCTTACATTATTCTTTACTAAATGGAAAATACTTTGAAATGTTTTTGAAGATTGTTCCAAACACCACGAGCCATCTATCTCCTAGACTTTCTGTTTGTTTTTTGTTTTCTTCTCCCCCCCCCACTCTCCAGAAAGAAAAAATGTTTTGAATCAGTCATTAGGAGAGTTCACAACTTGTGTCAGACTAGTGTAACTCTCAGAAAAAAGTCTAAAATAAACCACGCTGACTCTTCTTCAAAAGAAAATGAAAACAACAGCCCTTAAAATGAAAACAACTGTCCGTCAGACTTCCCACCCTCCACACATTGTCTTTGATCAGAACCATTAGACCTCCGGTTAAGGTTAAGAGTGAAGTTTTGCAACATTAAAAAAACGAAAACCAAACAAAACAAAAACCAAAAAAACCACAACCCAACAAAAAACCCCCCACAGAGCCAAAAAAAAAAAAAAAAAAAAAAAAGGCCCAACAATCTGGAGAAAGTCACAGTTTTAATTTAGCTTTTAGTTCAAACTGCAAGAAAAAGTTACACAATATGGCTCTTTCTCTTGTGAACCTATGTAGGTGTATATGAATGGCACTGTTCCTTTGTGCTCTCCGGGTGGTGTGGAGATTAATTTTGGTCAATTCTGTCATAAAAGACTCATCATCTTTGCAGCAATTTGCAGCTTGACATCTTGTTCCTTTACTGTGGGTTGGACCTTAACTCCATCACAACTTTAAGGACAATTTTCCTTCCTTCCTTCCTTCCTTCCTTCCTTCCTTCCTTCCTTCCTTCCTTCCTTCCTTCCTTCCTGGAAAGAAACCAAATAAAATTAGATTAAGTTTCTCTACATATTTCTCCCTATGCCCACTTCATTCTTTGGAGCAGGTCATTTCCCTCAGGCTTATTCCTTGTCACAACTTCTTGGCTTTATAGATTCTAGAAAATCCATACAGTCCTCCATGGATATCTTGAGGGTTGTGGGGGAACTTGCTTTCTGTCAACTTTAAGGCCTGGCTAGTCTTCTCAGTGCTCCGCCAATCTTTTTCTGTGGCAGATTTGCTGATGGCTGAATCTCCTCCTCTCCTTCAGGTCTAACCTGCATCCCAGAAACTTATCCCAACTATGCCTTTTTGAATGAGCTCAGTTGCCTATGGCCTCCTCAGAAGGGTCCTATGGTGTTATCCAGAGGGCTACAGAGAGAACCACTAAAAGTTCTTCAACTTCCAAGCTCCCCAAATAGTTTTGATGTTACCCTTGGGTGATCAACCTTTCCTAGATATTTTCTACTACGCTTTCCCATCCGCCATGGCTACAACTAGTGTAGATTTTAAAGTTAGAATTCCCTTGGTATAATTAAGAGTGGGGAGGTGGTATTCTTTCTTAGGCATTTTTTTCCCCACTTGGAATTGTATGCTGAGGAATTTTTCCTTTTTTTTTTTTTTTTTTTTTTTTTTTGTGTTGATTACACCATTGATTATTAACCTTTTAAAGATTTCTACAGCTGATTCATTATATATTAATGAAATACATAATGTTTATATTTTAATTTTACTGAAGACAAATAGAAATGCTTGCAAAAAGAGAAAAGAAAAGAAAAGAAAAGAAAAGAAAAGAAAGGAGAGGAGAGGAGAGGAGAGGAGAGGAGAGGAGAGGAGAGGAGAGGAGAGGAGAGGAGAGGAGAGGAGAGGAGAGGAGAGGAGAGGAGAGGAGAGGAGAGGAGAGGAGAGGAGAGGAGAGGAGAGGAGAGGAGAGGAGAGGAGAGGAGAGGAGAGGAGAGGAGAGGAGAGGAGAGAAAAGAAAAGTCACATAACCACCACTGTCAAACCACTTTGTCCATGTTGTTACTTAGGATCATTATCTACCTCTAGTAAAAATGAACCATCTACATAGAGGCAAAAGCCACTCCATATTTTAATTAATAATCTAATTTTTATCTCTTGGAAAAGGCTATTTCGTCTCATAGTTAGCTGTGACTGGGATATATTTGCTTTCACTTCAGGAAGAATGTGTGCATGGGGGAAGAGGGTGAAAGAAGGTTAAAATAAAAATTATGAAGTACTTACAAATGTGCATGTTCTCATGCAGACCAATTTTATGTCTATAATAACCCCAAGTAAGTAGCTGTATTCATGCCTCTGTCAATCTGCCCACTTTGATTTCTATGGAGGGCATAGTTCTAAATTTTCTCTTGCACTGCACCGCTGAAAATGTTTTAACTGATGTGATGATGCTTTGGAAAGAATAACTTTTATTCATTGTTAGGGGAGAGAAAACACCCAATTACCTCCACCCACTAATTATGACTACCTTATAAGTTTTTTGTGTGTATGCGACAAATATGTGTGTAAAATGCACTTTTAGAAGCTTGAATATAAAGTAATTTTAAAAGCAAGCCTAATTGACAGTGTTTTACTTACTATAGTTCTCAACTTTGATAATGAGCCATTTTTCCCCCAACAAAAATTTTGTATCATTTTAAGCACTGTTCCTGTTTAAATACAGTGTTTTAGAAGAAAACTTGTATATTTGTAAGGAGGAAATTTCATATTCCTGTGAAGCTTCTGTAATTGAGTGAAGTTTATTTCTGTCCCCAGATGTCAGCAATCAAAATCTGCATAAATATATTTTGTGTAAATCTGTTGGCAGCTGCTCTCCAGTCAGGTTCCTCAAGATATTAGCCTGTCTTTGAGTTTATGACAAAGTTAAAAATTATTCATTAAACTGACCTGCAGTATATTCAGTAACTGTAAAATTGCCTTGCAGTTCTATTTGGTTTGTAGATGTGATCACGAGTAAATTTTTAACTTAATTAATTGGCCGTTTCTGTTGACAAGAAATTTATGTGGTAATAATTTGCTCGAAATAGATGCCGACTGTAGGAAATGAGATATCCATCATAGGCTTGTGTTCCACCAGCTGCACAGTGGCTATTATGAAAGTATTTCAGGCTGCGACGACCCCACTGTTTGTGCAGTCAGGATTATATATACCCACGATCCATTGCCTGCCTGAGAGGCGCTCATGGAGGTCTATGATAACAAAGAGTTTGTGATTTATGGCTTGCTGTGAAAGCAGAGCTTGATGAGATTAAACAATTTCATAGCACAAGTGTTTCTTAAGACCTGATTTGTAGTTGCAAGCTGATGGTAAATCACATTTATATATCTGAAAGCATGCTCAGCAGAGGAGTGCAATTACAGTTTAAGACAGCTACTTTTTATTTAATTTTTATCCTGGTTTTGTCTCTTTTATATCCCCTTCGTCTGCAAACCATTCACCTTCACAAGTCCTTTCTTGGTTAGAAGGCCAGACACTGAAGTCACTGATGTTCTTCCTGCCTTGTGTGCCCTCTTATTAAAAGAAGAAAAAGAAAATAAGCATCTTTGAGTCTTTTCAGAGTAGCTTTTACTGATTCATCTTGGCTGAACCGGGTTACTGGGTTCAGCTACAGTTCTTGATTTGCTCTCATGTTCAAAATCAAGAACACTTTTAGGCAATTTCTAATCTTATGAATACATTTGAAGTTTAAATACATTGGTTAAAATATAGAAAAGTGAAAGAGGCTAGTTTTAGTATCTCACACTTTGTATTTTATATCTAATAATTTTCAGATTCCTTCTTTCTTATATACAATAGAAAATGACTATTTCTAATAATATCAACCTGGTTTGGGTTAGAATAGGTACTGGCATTATCAGTGGCATCTTTGCCATGCTTCATAAGCAGCTCCTGCTAAATGTTGCAGCAAAGCTGTTTGCATCAATATTAAACTGATTTGTGGGGCTGAGTTCTTCAAAACCAAATGCAAATGCTTATGATACAGTTGGCATAGATGGATATGTTTATTACTCTTTTGACTCAAGATCAGTTTGGAGTCCAACATGAAATCCCCAATAAAACTGAATGGTTTCAGCTGGTGCTACAAAAAGACTTTCATGTTGGTGAACACATTAAAAGGAGAAAAGTGGAATAAGCCATGGAGTGTGTTATCATTGAAACTCTTTCTCTGTTTGCTGCTATAACAGAAGACCTAGTTTCTCCGTATGCCAAACATTTCCTGTGGGGCTGTGAGCAGCTCCTTGGCTCCCATCTGTTCTCCCCAAAGGCTCTCATCATCTCTAGCCAGCAGGCCAAGGTTAGTTTTGTATTGAGAGAGGTGGTGAAGTTTTTCATAACGCACTTTCTGCATTCTGAAATCTTTTGTTTATGCATCACATTCCTTGGAATAAATTTCTGTGCTACAAATAAAAACAATAATCCTATTACAGGATCAAATAAAGAGAGAAGACTGAATTTCAGGAAGGTATTATTCTTTAAATTACTTCATAATAAGCCAGCACTAAAATCTCGTAAGGCATTTGAGAGGTAAAAGCATGCTTTTACAGATGCTTAGTTGTTACAAGTCCTAATGACGAGAAGTATAACTCAATCAAATAAGTGTATTGGTTTTATGCTCAGTTTTTCACACCCGTTTCTCATCACAGACAGTCCACTTGGAGATAGCTGTTGGAAAGCTAGAAGTTGAGATGTCTTTGCCATAGCATCAAGGAAGTCTTCATAAGGGACTAAGCTTAAAAAAGAAAGTGACTTAAGAGGAATTTTTCATTACTTTGCGTCTTTTTTCCCCAAATTTTCAGCTGAATTTTCAAGTTCAACATTTTAGATGATAAATTATACACTGGAAAATGCACAGAAATTGAATGGATGTATTTCAAAGTTAAATCTTCTACTCCATAACACCACCACCACCACCCCACCCCCCCCCAAAAAAAAAAAAGTGAATTTGTGGAATAGAAGACCATGTTCGTGGAATTCTTACTTTTTCACTTTGCGTTGATAAGGCTTTGAAATTTTGTGAGATTTTATCCAAAGTTATTTGAAATAAAAAACTTACTTTGCCTTTTGTGGATTTTATGGATTTTGGTTAAGCCCTATGATGGTGCTTATCCGAAGTTTTAAACCACAATGTAAAAATCTGAGAAAATAGAACCTCATGGCATCGCTGTTAGACCAATACCTGTTTTGCATATGCAGTGGCCAATCTGTTTTGCCCCGGATGATGATAAATTTTTTTTAAAAAAGACAGGAGAGCAGGCAAAATAAGATTTATAATACACCGTTCAGTTGAGCTATAGAAAAGAACAGTTTTGTAGAGAAGAAGATGGGCAACTCGCCAATGCTGCTATTTTTATCAGGTACTAAGTTCTAGATTCTACATTCTCTGTTTAATCAACGGAAGAAAGATGGGAAAAGAGATTTCCCTTGCCTCTTGCAACCAAAGTGAATTACCAGCCCTCTTGCTAGTCATCCCTGCCAAGTTCCCTCCCAGTGTTACTTTTCCTAGAGGAAGCCAGTGTACCAGAATGTGACAGAGCATTTGAAGAGCCGGTGTAAATGATACTATGCAAGGTGGAGGTAAAGAAAGGAAAAGGAATGCTTGGCTTCTGTTGATGTTAGGCAGATGCCTTGGGTTCCTTCAGGCTGTGCAACGCATCTGCAGTTGAGATGATCTTTTTATGACCAGGACCAACTCTCCTATTTCATTTTATGCTTACAGAAAACATGCCATGAAAAAGCTGCTCAGTGCTGCACATATTTGTTACCTACTAGAAAAAAAAAAAATCAATCTGTTTTATCCTCTTAAATTTAGGGTAATCCACTTCCACTTAGCCTTTTCAAAGGACCCGGTGTAATAAAAAATACACTTAACATACATTCGGTCCTGTAGAAGTTGAATTTTGGCAAGAATTTGGTGGTTTAGGATAGTAAAATTTTATTTTTTTGGATATAGGCATTAGTATTTCCTTGATTAGGGTCCTGACAGATTGTGGTATCTCAAAACCGTGTTTTTCAGAGAAAACTGATTATGGGGAGATGTTTGGGACTTTTTTGATTTTGTGTCTGTTTTTATTATTAATATGTCTGCAAAGAAGTGTGGCCAAGAGTACATGATGATTTGTTTCGACCTTTTTCTGGTGATTGGCAATTGTACTAATTTGAATCTCTGAATTATTTATTTGTATATTTTTTTAAAGCCACACCTACAATGTTATTCTTAGTCGTAAGGATTAAGACAAAATGTTGCAGGTGAAATGCTACAAGCAGGTGCAGTGGCACAACTGACAAAAGAAATTTTTCCAAGATCTTATTGGTGAGCATTGGTATAAATGCAGTTTGCGTAACAGGCTGTAATAATATGATTCCAATATAATTTTAAGTTTCAAAATCTATTCCGCTTGGCAAATCTTATCACTTTCTTATGCCTCAATTTCTTTGGCTGTAAGAAAGACTTAAGAAATTCTTATTTGTGAAAAATGCTTTCTGTATTTTTGATCCTTTCCACATGTTGAAAACTTTTTAAAGTTTTCTTTTATTCTTCAGGGTGTTTTTGTTCTTTTCTTCCTTTTTTCTCTTTTTTTTTTTTTTACTTTCATTTTTCCTTCTATTTTTTTCTTCTTTTATTCCTTTTTTTTATTCCTTTCTTCTTTCTTCTCTACTCTCTAATTATGAATTAATTATTAGATTTGATTCATATTATTTTTTCTGAGTTTTAAACAAAACAATGTTTTCAGGTGGGCTTTTAGCCTGCAAAGAGATTCAAAGTTTTCTTCTCTGAACAGCAACTTCAGCCTAGTGTGAACACAGAAACACCTGAAGCCCAGATGGCTAAAGCGGGTGTTTGGTAAAAGCTGTGTACATTTCTGGTCTTTTGAAGTCATTCTAACATTCCTTGAGAGCAAGCTAATATGTTTGACCAGACATGCTAGAATGGATCAGTTCTCATCATCAGGCGCAGGAGAAAGCAATTCCGTTCTTTCAGGTGCTTGTCTGTCTCTGATGTAAATAATCTTGTGTTCTATAGCTAGAAAACTGGGATGTTTTTATGCTAAAAAGGATGTGGTCTGGCTAGATTTCGCATTTTTTAACTCAATTGTTTACTAATATATTTTTTGAAACATAAAATGGTAATGTTTGCAGCATGATGATGCTTTGTTTTTGACTGATTTATTTATTACTGTAGAGTTGTTTGTGAGTTTTGAGCCTTGGTGACAATATTTAGCTAATCTTGAACAGTAAAAACACTAAAGAAGGAAATCTGTTTCTCTTGGACCCAGTGGCAAAACTTGCAGTATTTCGCTCCTGAAATCAAAGAAAAAGAAGAAAGAGCAAAAAGTTGGGGAAAAGCTGTGCCTGTGGAAATAGGGTGCATCAGAGAGATAAGTTGCTTGCTTTTTGTACACCTGGAGAAATTTTATTAGATTAGAAAATTATTAGAAATTATGAAATTAGAAATATGAAATTAGAATATGAAATTGGATTAGAATATGAAATTAGATTAGCATATGAAATTAGAATTATGAAATTAGAATATGAAATTAGAAAATTAGAAATTATGAAATTAGAAAATATGTTTCCATACTATGTGTGTACATACTGTATATACACACCATGACAAGCAATCCTATACAGAAGGACTGAGAATTAAAAAAACAAGACTGACAAATGCTGGAATGGGGAACAGACATGGAGAGAGCTGAAACAGGGGGTGCGAGGTTAGTGGGAATACCAGGAGTAGAGTGTAAGACTTGTTCTACATCCAGCCACCAGTGGGTCTCCTGCTAGACATCAAACTGCTGAGTTGTGCCGTTCCTGTCATTCCTTCAAACAAATACTGGTTTACCTTGTTGGGTGCTTTAAGGCTATGCTGTCACAGAAGGGAATGGTCCTCTTCTCTGCCTGTGTTTTTGGCTGATGACTGTACAGTGGGTCAGTTTAGTTTGTTGACCTGATGGAAAATTAACCTACTTGTTCATGTATTATTTTTCTTCGGAAATTTTCAGATGGGTCAGACAGGTCATCCAACATGCTGTGTGCAAGTGCTAGCTCATGGGAGAGAATGGAAATGAATTTCAAGCATGACTGGGATGGAAGGAAAGTCTTTTTTCTTGGTGGGAATACATCTTAACTGACTTAATTCAATTGTGAAAGTGCATTTTTTTTTTTTTTTTTTTTTTTTTTAGCACAGAGTGTTACTGTGCATCTTTAGCATGACAGTGACTGGTACAAACTTTCAGCTCATAGTAAATGTAGAGTAATTATTCTAATCTAGATTAAGTTGACTCAAATTTCTTCACACTGACTGTGAGATGAGTTTACCCACTGACAATTATGGGAATACTGGTGATGCTTCCTAATTTATTAACTCAGAAATTTGATCATGTGCCAAAGTGGGGAAGTGAATTGAAATCCATTTTAATGATAAAATTCAAATATTGTTTGACAGTGTAGATAAAGAAAAAATAAATAAGCACAGAGATTATCTTCATGTACATAAGCAACAAAATTTGTGTGAATAGACAGCACATGATTAGAAAGAGGGAGAATAATATAATTTGAAAAGTCCTTCTGTATCTTTTCTAAATTAAAGTTGATATCAGAATGTGCAGTGTTTGATGTTCATTAAATATTTTGCTTATTTGGAAAACAGAAGTTTAGGAAATAAAAGGTTTAAAAATCTTTGATTTTTTTTTACTATTTCATATTCATTAGGTGAAACAGAAGGCTGACTTAAAGCTTACAATAAAAGGAAACAAGACCTCATTTTTAGTGTTATAAGAGTAAATGAATGAGCATCATTTCAAATAAATTTGAAGTTCTCTTCTGTCTCAGGATTGATGTTACATTTGCTACATTTGGCTTTTTCTTTCTTCTCCTTAAGTTCATAGAACAAATAATACATGCACTTAATCTTTAACTTCCGATAATCAGAGTTACTGACACCTGGGATAATGTGTGATGAGCAATGTAAATTTTATACACATATAGTCATAATAATTTAGAATGTCATCTTAATCTATTTATGATCGGCTAATGACTGAAATGTTTTGCCATTGTGTGGGATATTTTATAACTGAAGTTTTAATGGGTGAATCAGTAACACCTGGCTGTCTGGAATGCTTTTCTTTTCCCCCTGTTAGACATTTAAATACATCTCTGGAAGGCCCAAGGGGTGTGATGTGACATATAAGCTCTTAAGAGGAGGAAAATTAGTTCTTGATACCATAATGATCGGTGGGATGAACGTTTGCATACTTAGCATTAATGCTGTTAAATGTAAGAGTTTGATTAAGACTCTTAAGAAGGTGGGTTTTTTTCTTCCTCTTTTTTAATGCCCTTTCTAGTTTCACTTTGTGAAATTACAAAAGGAGCTGATGTTTTTGCTTCTGCCTCTGGAGGAATCTTGAATCTTTTTATAGACTTTTCTCTCTTAGTGCCATTGTCTCTGTTTTCTTCTCAAATAATCTATAACACCAGCAGAGCTTCTTAGCTGGTAAGTATATTACACACCTCAGTGCCAACAATGCAAATTCAGTGAGACACTGCTCCTAACAGAATATCTAGTATTGCATTCTAAAATCAAAAAATATCACTCCAGTGCCAGTCTGCTTTCTATTATTGCATTAAAACAATGTATTTGTAACTTTTTATTCCTCGCTCTTTTTCCTTATAAATGTTACACATTTTCGATTTATCCATTTTTAAATTTCATACCCTGTTGCCTGTTTCAGGTTTGAAGTGTAGAAAGCGTAGGAATGATAAAATTGCAATAATTGCAACTGCTTGTCTTAAGTGAATAAGTCTATGACTTTTATCCTGTTAAGTGCTCATGCATGTATGCTCACATTGTGCTAACTTTATTTGCTTGCTTTACTGTGGCTTCTGGGTGGATATAACTTTTATGAGGTAATACTGAGGATCTCGTCAGTCGTTCATTTAGTGATACCTATCTGATAAATTCTATTAAGAACTACTTTTTTTTTTTTTTTTTTTTTTTTTTTTTTTAAATCCTTACCATGTATAATTTTCTGGTTAAGTAGTTAGCCATCTCAGGCATTTCAATATTGCAGAGTTAGACCTGTAAACCATAGAATGACACATTAGTGGCATTTTTCTGAGAAGACCATAGCCAGTGTGTTAAACAGGAAGACAGAGGGAAGAACTGTGGCATTAATAATGGAAGAGTTATTAAATATCATGAATAAAGGTATAAGAAATAAGAAAAAGGAAACATTTTTGATGTGTTCTATACTGTTATTTTTTCCAGAGGATACTCTAAAGTACCATCACGTTGTGTTCCAGATGCATCAAGGAAGAAAACAGCTTTGAAATGTGTGTGGATTGTCTTGCTTGTTTACATTTTGTGAGGAATTTTATTGTCTTTTGGACCCTCTGTTACACAAATGAATCGATGACAAGGAAAAGCTAGTTTCTAGAACTGTTGGCACCTTGTCACATTTCATTGTTCAGGTGAAATATTTGAGAAGGGGGCATCTAGCTTTGTCTCAAGCTATCTGGTCTGTGATAGACTGTGTAAATTTAAGTGGTCTGTGTATTTAGAAATGTGATTTAATGTTCATAATTAGATATTTTCTACAATATTTTCCTTCATGCTCTATGGAGAAGTTTTGTGGTAAACTTTTGATCCTCAGTATTCAAATACTTCCACCACAGAATGACCCTGTAATTACAGTTACTTTTAAGGGAAAAGTATCTAAACAGAGCAATTTTCTACGCAAGAATGAAGATATTTTATCTGTTCTTACAAGTGTAATATATAGCTTTATTTCTGTTTGAATTCCGCATACCTTGGCCCTGTTCATACTCTCTACTGTGGCACTATTTTCCTGTTTCTTCTCTTCCCTGCTGTGGAAGAGATGGTCTCCAGTTTGGAATAGAAATGAATCATAGAATCATAGAAAGGTCTGGGCTGGAAGGGACCCCAAGGATCACAGAGTTCCAACCCCCCTGCCACAGGCAGGGACACCAACCTCCAGGCCTGGAGCTACACAAGGTTGCCCAGGGCCCCATCCAACCTGGCCTTGAACACCTCCAGGCATGGGGCATCCACCACCTCTCTGAAGTGGACCTTTGATTTGTAGAAACTCTAAGGTGCATGTTTGGTCATAGAGAGAAGAGAGATGACTGATTTGGTAAAAGTCTTTTTAGATACCACTTATCTAAGAGTACATGAGCACCTAAGAAATGAGTCTGTCCTATATTACTGGTTACCTACAGTGTAAGACACTGGGATGCTGTATTTCGGCTCATCTGTTGCTAAGTGTTAGATTGCCAAGTGCAATGGGAGGAATAGTGTGGCCGCATGATTACTTTCCTTTATTCTTGCTGCGTGGGATAGATTTTCTAGAATATTAATTTGTGGCTACTCTATGACAGGTAGAAGTCTCGGGATGTTAAGAAAGGCTGACAATTTTAATTCCTCTTGTGATGTTTCCCATTGCTGTCTGTCACCTTAAGTGTTTCTGTATGTACACCACTTAATTGTAAGGTTCAACATGTGTTATAGATAAAATAGATGTGCTTCCAGTGTAGTGATTTATAATGATCAGCAAAGGAAGTTAGGCTTTTAATCTTCACAGGAAAGATACGAAAATAACATTTTTTCCTCTTTTAATTACATTTGTTTGGGAGCACTACTTCTGATCACTGCAAATAGGTAGTGAATTTTCATCTCTAGTTGAATGACAGGAGAAATAGTACACTTTACATGGGTCTGGAAGGCCAATATATTATGTGTCTGTGATGCATGGGATTTGCATGGCCCTTTTCTAAATGGATTTCAAAGCTCTTTCCAAGGCTGATTAGGAATCCAGGAACACCACAGCCAGGGAAGCCTTTGATTCCTCAATTTACACAGAGAAAAAAAGAAGGAGCCAATGATTTAGTAGAAAGCTAGAGACAGAAATCAGACATTCCCTTATATTAAGACTCCTGCTAATCAACAGACATTCCCTTTCTAGAGAGGTGCTAAAACAATTGTGCTCCATTTTGCACAGAAAACTTATACCCACAAATGCTGCATGTATGCCCTCAGGCTTTCACAGTTGCATGTTTATTTTCAGAATTGGCCCCCAAAACACATATAAGGGAATAATTTGATCCTTTTCCAAATTGAACTCAACATGCAATATTTGATATTTTTAATAGTTTAATGTGCAAATAACTATACAGATGTTGTTTCTCCAGTCTTCTTTATTATTGAATTAGGCTTTGTTTCCAAGTCTCAGTTCAAATAGTAAACAAATTATTTTTGCATATGGATCAATGTAAATTTAATAAAGTTTATTAAAAATTTATATTAGAACCAGGATACTTTTTTCTGTATCATGGTATTTTCTTGCTACATTAGAATGATAAATATGATTTAAATATAAGGACTTTTTTGCTATTAATAGTTTAAGTATCAAAAAGCTGTGGATGATGTCATACAAGACCTAGCAAGTATTTCTTTTATTATTATTTTTATTTTTCTTATTATTCTTATTATTTATGGAACTCCATTCAAATAAATTAATGATTTTAAAAATGTTACTAATTTCCGATCTTTAAATGTGATTTTAATTTTCTTTCTGGAATGCTTTTCATACACATTTGGTAATTTTAGGGGGTTTTACATCATATCTTTTGTATTGAAAGTGTATTCGAATAGTCTACAATTAATTATTAGAAAGTAAATAATAGGATGGCTCAGAAAACAATTAAGTCTGTGGTCAAATTTCAGCAGGTTCTCCTGATGTGAAATATTGCTATCAGTTTTTAGATTTTTGCCCTCTGTCTGGTGCTGTTTCTGTGTATGTCTGACATTTGTGGGGGAAGCTCCTTCTAGCTCTCGGTTCTCGTCAGAACAGCTCCTCGCAGAGAGTCTTTGCAGGTTTGCAGGAGCACCCGCTGGTTCCCAGGTACCCCAACAGAAATCTTGATGTGCAGGTGCCCTGGGGTCTCCAGCCATGCTGCTTTTGTTGAGTTTCTCTTTGATTTGAATTTCCTCCTTCCCTGAAGGTATTATGAGTTTGACAGTTACACTCTGATTTACTTACTCCCCAACATCAGACTGTCTTACTGGTAAAACGAAGATCTGTGTTAAGCAAGACTTAAGGCTGAGCATTTAGGTACCATGTTGGAAATGAAGTTTACAAGTGATGCTAGTATAGCTGCCTTCTTTCTCCTGCATCATATTCTCTCCTTAGCTCCTGAATACTCTTCCCACTGTTAGCAAGAAGTTCCCAGCTGAATCCAGTTGGGAATTTTGCTCAGAGGTTCAGGTACACACTCATCATCTGCATGCTATTTTCTGCCTTGTCCCTAAAGCTGGCTCAGGTTGCTATAATTTCCAAATTCTCCCCATCTTTCTCTTTTGTTCTAATCATTGTTTCAACTTCATTTCTAATACCTCTGTAGCTGTGATGAATCATGTTTCTAGTGTTTGTAGGAATTTAGGCTTTAAACAGAAACGTAGATGATTTATACATTTCTTAGTAAAACGTGACTTTTATTTTGGATGCCTTGTGATTATGAGTTCTTAGTTCATAGCTTTACTGTGGCCTCATTTGTCACACAACCTGGACAATCTTCCAAGCCCAGTTGAGGCCTGCCAGCGTACTCCTGTTAATATGATGCAAAACATTAGTTAAGTGTATAATCTTGTCAGGTTCTTGATGTCTAGACAGACAGTTTCTAATGCACACAGCTAATAGGTGTGGCAGCAAGTTGCTTTGCCTGGGCACGCTTCTGCAAGGCAGTTTCTTCTTCCTCCTGTAATTCCCGAGCCTTCTGTTCTGCAATGATGATAAAGCACACAAGTAAATGTTAACAAGAAGCGGTATCCAAACAGGCCTTATTTACAGTAGTATTTTAGCAGAGTGTTTCTTTTCAAGGGGGTGAACAAAGCATTAAAGTTTCTATATTTTGTAACACTTTTACAGCTAAAACCTGCCTAATTTTGGTGAGACTAACATGTGAAGGTAAAGTTTTGAACTGAATACAGGTGTTCTCTTCAAGTTGAAAAGCAGTTAATAATACTTCATTTTAACCTGTCTAAAATCTATGGTGTGGTAAAGTAGTTTTAGGTGATTGAAGACAACTTTTAAAAAAGCAATTCTATTTTACTAAACTTTAAAATTCTTTAGGGAAGGCAGATTCCATTTAGATTCTGTATAATCTGAAAGAAGGATCTCCTCACTTGTCCTTTATTCATGTGGTATCAGGAATAATATTGTTTGGATTTTAGGTGTATGATTTTGTTAGATGCAGATAATAGATTTTCCAAGAATGGGTTATTCCCTTTGTAGGTTGCATTCCAGACATGCAAGATTGCAGAGAGGAAGGGTCTACACGAACAAAATTTAAACACATGAAGTACCATTGTGCTCTTTCATTTAAATGGGGTCCTGTTGTCTACTACATTTTTAAAATAATGAATGGAGGTTAGATGCTCTTTCTGTGTTAAGTCAGTGCAGGATACTGAGTGTTTTATGATGATGGGAGATGGAGGCGTGTTGTTGCTGCCAGGTTGAATTCATGGACTGAGGAATAAATAGAGAAGAACTAACATTCTAGGGTTTAGTGCCTACATTTAGAGTGAAGAGAAGGTTTGACTTCACAACATATGGATAGTAGCAAGCCATCAAATGTCAGATCCTGGGCTGTTAGCTAGAAAATAAACTGCAAGCTGTGAAGTGTGTTTTTGCTACCATGTCACTCAACTGGGGTAATGCATGCTGTATAGTGGCTGAGGGCTACATCCCCTTGGCCTCTCTTCTCCTCCTCCAAGTGTTTATCATGTGTCTTAAAATATATCTGTCTGTGCATGTAGAAGAACATTGGGCAGCTTTGGAAGCTATGAAAGTGTTAGCATTGTTCTTCTCTTGTCTACAAAAATAGATGAAATAAAGGTTGCAGGGAAAAACAACAGAATAAACTAGGAATTCTAAAAACTCCCTTTACTTAGGTTAGTATGCTAAAATTCATGTGGATCTGTAAAATGAGGAAGAAGTCTTTAGCCCAGAAGTTGGTTTTGACCTTAAAAGAGAAAAAAAAACAGCCAAACTGAATGGTTTTGATCTAGACGTTTTCAGCTTAAGGTAACAGCATGAACTGCATTTACAAGAGCTGAGAGAATTTAGCTTACTGTTGGATTATGTTTACGGATCAGGTCTAGATGGTAACATCCTTCCTCATATAACCAGTACCAGTTCTTTACACTATGAAATAGCCACACTTGACAGAGAAATCCATTAATTCTTTGTTAGTTTCAACAGCAGTACTGAGAAAAATATTATACACTGAGATGAAGGCGTAGGGATGAGTATCACTGCCTTATAATAACTCATGCATTCAGACATCACTTGTGTTTTCTACAACATGAATGATGAACATTTTTTATTAGGTTCAAGCTATGTAACTAGCAGTTTGCTAATCACTTATTCTTTCGATTTCATCTGCATGAGATGAACCTTTCTGAGCTGTTTTTATTTATATTGAATTTGTACTTTTTGCTGTGGCTGTAGTGTTTGTCATGTTTAGAAGAATTCAGATTTTTTTTAATGGATGAAGCACTCATTAGAAATGGAGGGTAAGGCAACATTAAGTTTAAAATTAATGGAATAGTTTTTTTGTAGTTTTACTTTTGTGTTACTTGAAGCAGAGAATATTTCATTTTGGTTTGTTTTTACTTTAAGTCCTTTCATCCACAGAGAATGGGGATTAGCCTTTGGCTAAAATTGTGCTTTCAGACCCTTTCAGCATTCAGTAACTGTTTACTTATCCAGGTATAAATGGGTAAAAACACAGTTAAGGCTCCCAGCTGCAAGGTCAGCTACCTTTTTAAAATTCAACCTCATGAGCTCCATTCAGTTGAGGGCTTGCTGGTATGAGCCATTAACTGCCTGTTGCATGTAACCTTCCCTTGTCTTACACAGAGCTGCACACGAACCTCTGGTACTGTACAACAGACCCACGGTTCATGCCATGCGAGAAACAAAAGCAGTTTAACTTGTGATCAGTGATCATATGATCCATTTACAGGGTGCAAGCTCAGTCAAGTAGAACTAGTAAATCATTGAAAATTCAC
>KL288248.1:0-20997 GCA_000699545.1 Podiceps cristatus | reverse complement strand
CGATCTTCTTTAGCCAAAACGCATAGATTTGAGACTGCTAGAAAGTGACCATCTGTTGGGTGTTCCTCTTGGGGAGAAATATGAAATAGCAAATGTTGGGCATTTTATTTGCTGCATAACTGGACTTTTTCAGGTACTCTTCGTGATTATGGCACTGCAAGAAACAACATTAAAACCAGAAATTCAGTATGTATAACTATGTAAACTACTGGGGACATTTTTCTTTTCCTTCTATGTTGTGTTGCCCTGCCCTATTAACAGGTAGTCATAGAATCATAGAATGGTTTGGATTGGAAGGGACCTTAAACATTATGTATTTCCAATCCCCCTGCCATGGGCAGGGACACCTCCCACTAGACCAGGTTGCTCAAAGCCCCATCCAGCCTGGCCTTGAACACTTGCAGGGATGGGGCAGCCACAGCTTCTCCGGGCAACCTGTGTCAGTGCCTCACCGCCCTGAGAGTGAAGAATTTCTTTCTTACAGCTAATCTAAATCTACCTTCTTTCAGTTTAAAGCCATTACCCATTGTCTTGTCACTGCATGCTGTTGTCAAAAGTCCCTCTCCATCTTTCTTGTAGGCCCCTTCAGGTACTGGGAGGCTGCAATCAGGTCTCCCCGCAGCCTTCTCTTCTCCAGGCTGAACAAGCCCAACTCTCTCAGCCTGTCCTCACAGGAGACGTGCTGCAGCCCTGTGGTAATCTCAACAGGAGTTTTGACTTCAGTTTTTTGATTTAATATTCACTATTAGGTGAGAGAGTTATTGAAGGCACAATTTACTAATATATTTTGCAGTGGAAAGTGCAGTTTTATTACAGTGATAAAGTATTTCCGAGTAATAAAATCATATTGTATCTAAAGTGCTAGATTCAATGGCAAAAAAAACCCCAAACAAGTAAACAAACAAACAAACAAAAAAAAAGAAGAGAGAGAGAAAAAGAAAAACTGTCCATTAGCACAAAGGTGCTTCAGTGAGAGAAAGTAAGTGAACTCCACTTGCAACAGTTGTACTTTAAGGAACTGAGCAGTTTCAGTTTTTTAAATTACGCTGTTGGAGCAATTGTTTTGCAAAGTGTAAAACATTTAGTGGATCAGTCTATTTCTAATAATTTAAAGGTATGAGTAACAGAAAAAGAGTTCTGACATGAGTAGTCAAAATATGTCATTTTCTTTCTTTAATTGTTTTCATATTTTATGCAGCCTATAGATATAAAACGAATTAAAAAAAGCCATGCCAGGAGGTAGGTGCTGAGACCAAAGTCCAATGCTGAAAGAACAGAATGTTATGAATGATCTTTTTTAAAAAAAATTTCTTCCAAAAGTTTCAGAATAAGTGTAACTGGAAAAAAATCTTTCATTTAAATCTGAATGTCTGAAGATATTTGCCATGATATTTATTTCTGTTATTCCACGCATGAAGCCAGATACCTGGAGCAGAGGAGTTAGAGATATGAAAGCTTGCTCTGTTCATTCTGTTTCATTATGTTGTCTGAGAATTTGAGGTTATAGAACAATTAACTCAGTGTTCGAGAAAGTAGACCTAAATGTTAGATTTTCTACCACAACCCCCATCTTCCACTTTTGTATTAATAGATTAAAAAAACAAAAAAAAAAAAAAAAAAAAAAAAAAAAAAAAAAAAAGAAAAAAAAAAAGAAAAGAAAGAAAGAAAGAAAAAGAACAAATCAGAAACGTTTCGGAGTATATTTTATGTAAATTCATAGAGACAAAACTTGAAGAATTTATTTCCCCTCCTCCCTCCAAACTATTACTGCCAGCAGCTGCCATAGCAATGGTATTTTTTAATGTAAAAGACTTTTATTATTTGGGCTATGATCTTGAGGCACTTGTCAGAATGGAAGAAAGTGGTCAGAATATAGTATGCTGGTCTTGTGGGCAGTACAGAGATGAAAAACTTTTTATGTAAGGATTGTGTTAATCTGCCATGAGAATTTCACAGATACATGTCGATGTGAAAGTAGGAGAGTATCTAGAGTATCACCTCTTCCTCTGTGAGGCTACCAGGCCTGCTTCAGCCAGGAATGCAAATTCTGGTTCTGACCCTGTGCAAACAGGGAAAAAAAAAACAACCCACAAACGCAAACATTGATGCAAATGGAATTGCCTTTTGTAAAGCTAATGCAATGTAGAAAATGCAACTTCTGAGGAATACATGAATCGTGTTGAAACAATGGGAAGGACTACGTCTCAGCAATGCTGCTGTGCCTTAAGAAACCACTGTCAGTGCAGAATGGCAGGCAATGACGAATCCTTATGTTTGGTTGGTTAGCTGAATTTTAAACCCACAGTGCCTTTAATGATCATTCAGAAGCAGTAGTTTAGGAAAAAGGTAACTCCATTTATGTAAGTACAGTGGAATAATTTTGGATCATTTTCATTTTATACCATTGTTTTGTACAGTTGGTTGTACTCCAAACATGAATGCAAGCAGCTCTTGAATTATCCACTGTATAACCCAGGCTTATTTTGTCTTTCTGTTTAATTTCAGTTCCATAGTAGTCTTACTTTGTCTGAAGTAATTCTGAGTTGTCTACTTGTGGGTTCAGTATCGTTTCTACCCAGGGTGGGGAAAAGGGAAATATTCTTTCCAGTCCTTCTGCCCACCCAGTTTAACTTATATTCATAATTTTCAGGGTACCTTTGATGTTTCTATTATTATAAAATGAGAATACACCCAACTTCCATGAAGAATATTACAATTCACAGTGCATTTGTTACATTCTGTAAAATGTGTATGCTTTTTCTGAAAGTGTTGTCTTATTGAGAAGAGGTAGATTCAACTGCTGGTGAAAAGAAAGAGGGAAAGATGAGAACAGGAATGGAAGAAGGATGTCTTGTTCCTTTAGTCCATCTTCTCCTTGGTCAGCACGAGCTGTGGGCTTTAGTGTTGATAACAACAATGACTTTCAGTTGGTTTTGTAATGTAATTAAACAAATATGGCATACGTTATTTTGATTAGGAAGCTAGAATAGTGCAAATTCAACATGGCATATGTTCAGTGAATTAAGTAGCAGTGAACAGGTTTTGCATTGATAAAGTAGACATGCTTTCATGGAGATCAGTTCTTTGCCTGATGCTGTGTAATCATTACAGTACACACATATGCGTCTGATACTCCTTTAAGGTATCAAGTATGAGGGAAAATTTTAATATTATCATTGTATTTGTTAGAGGTACAACTGCTACTAGAAGACCATGTTTAAGTCTGGAGAAGCCTGTGGTTCTAGAAAGTTGCTGGGAAATTGAAGAGAGAACTGAGGTTGAACAAGGCAAGAGATTTCTTAGAAGACTGGATAACATAAGTTATGGTGATAAATTCCATGAAATTCTGTCTATCTTGAGTAACCACAGGGATGTGAAGAGGAGAGTTGATCACAGTATGTCAATAGCATCACCTCAAGTAACAACAACATATGAGGAATGAGATTCAGAGCTTCCATCTAACGGGCTGTGGATATGAAAAGAACCAGCTGTTGTAACTGAGGCTTATGCACCCAGGGTAGGAAAAAGAATAATTCTAAAGGCAACACTAATTTGTTGGAACAGATTTCCTAGAATTGCAACAGACTGCACATAGATGGCAGTTTTTTAGCCAAGACTGGAAGTGCTCAGTATGTCAGCCGTGTAAGTAACCATAGTAACAGCTGAAACCAAGAGAAGTTCAATAGTCCTCTAAATGAGCAGTTACTCTATCCATCTTAAAAAAAAAACCCCTCCCCTCATCCCTGAACTGTAGTATGTCCTGAAGTTGTGTACATTTGGGGGAACGGTTTCTAGAGCTGAAGGATAGACTTTGTCAAGTGCTTTCTGTATTTTATGGATAGGGACCACTAATCTATATGTGTTAGAGCATTTCTTCAGAGGGAGCATAGAAAACCTCTCAACGAGGCAGAACCCAATGCATTTTAGAGACAGTATTCATTAAATCCATCACATTAAGAAACAAAAAGTTCACACCAGTATTTCATGGTTAGACTGAACTCCAAAAATCTACACAGAGCTTGAAAAAGGAGTTTTGAGATAAAACAACTCTTCTGCTGTTTTTTCTCTCCTCTCATGCAGGGTAAAATTAAAAAAAAATGACATAACTTAGTAAATTTGAGAAAATTAATTATAAAAATTAGGTTAGTTCACCTCCCTCTTGATAAGCATTTCTGATATATAAATATGGACAGGAAGTCTCAGACAGCTCTGAACTGCTTTATGTAAGGCATTATTTTAGGTAGAGTTAAGAAATCCTAAAGCATTAGCGCTGCAACAGTGTTTCTTGTGTACTCTAGTTTTGACTGTGGTTTTTTTTTTGGTTTTACCAAATTTATATATTTACCATAGCTATTTTTAATTGTCTCTCCCTCCTATAGTGTCTAGTGTCTCCCATTGTTTTTAGTTTATTTTGAATCAAGTAAAAACTGAGTAAAGATGCTAAAGTGTTACTGTCATATGGCACTGCCATTTAATGCTTTTGTATATGAATTCTTTATCTCTTATGCCTTAATTTGTGAAGATCCTAAAATTATTTCCTGTTCCTGTGGTTAATCATTCCCATCAGAGTTTGTTTTCTAAGCAGGTGCTTTACAAATTAATAATATATTGGTTAACCATGTGATTTATAGTCCTCAAATTGCTGTATTTTTATTGTATTGTGTCATGTAAGTCATAAGGCCCAAGTGCTCTTTCCATTACAGCTCAGCTTTAAAATTGGCTTTGACATTGCCTTCTTTTGGTCATCCACTATGGAAACAAATTTGAACATAGACACACCTTTAAAATCACCAGCTTTCAAGATTTTACATATTGACAGGTGGTAGCTGAAAAGCCAAAAAGAAGCAGCAAAGTGTGTCTTGCATACATGCTGAGTCTTCTGTCTGGGAAAGAGAAAGTCATAGAAGAGGGAAATCACATTCTATAATAAACACATGAACAGTTCACTCTGCCAACAGTCAGGAGATGACAGAGACTCCAGTTCTTCTAATTGGGATACAGATGTGAAAACCTTCGGAAGATATTTTTTCTGCCTCTTGCTCCCTCCCCACTCCTACCCACCCCAAACCTTGCAAAGTTTATATCCAGTCAGGTCATCAACTCTATGAAGGAAGACAAAAGTAGGAACCAGAGACAAACCCAGAAATCTGTTCTGCGTTCTTTGCTCTCCCACCCCCAGCAGTGCTGTTCATGGGTATTTCTAACTGGAACAACACTGGCTTCATCTCTGCCTCATCTCCGTTCCCTGTGAGCATTCTCAATTAAATATTATTTTTCATGTATCTAGAAAAAGTCCCTTTAAATGTTGCCATTGTAGATCAGTGCTCCTACTCCTGGTTTATTGTCTGATGGCTTTGATGCAGTGGACTTGCTCTCATATTATTATGATGATACAGCACAAAACTGTGAGGTCTTTTTTCACAGATCTGTTAGCTGTTTTTTCGGTTTGCTCATGACTAAAAGTACTTCAGAAATCCATTGGATATTTGACAAATACAGCAAATTGCACATATAAGCTAATTCAGCAAAATTATCCCTAGAAATACTAGGATGGATGTTGTGTTTGAGCTACTCATATACTTTCTAACTGGAGTTGTGTTTTGGTTTGGTTTGTTTGTTGATTGTTGTTTGTTTGTGGAGGGCAGGGGTTTAACATCATTTTGTACCCTCTAGTATGCTATGAAGGAAATTATGCTTCCATAGGTAAGCATCACCCACAGTTCCCCACAGTAAGCAGTACCCACACTAGCTTTAAAATTCAAACCTTTCATTAGAATACCTTTTCAGCTGGTAGATTTCCTTACATCTGAAATAGAATTATAGAATCATTTATGTTGGAAAAGACCTTTAAGATCATCAAGTCCAACTGTTAACCTATTAGTGCCAAGTTGACCACTAAACCATGTCCCCAAGCACCACATCTGCACTGTCTTTTAAATAGCTCCAGGGATGGTGACTCCACCACTTCCCTGGGCAGTCTGTTCCAGTGCCTGACAACCCTTTCAGTGAGGAATTGTTTTCTAATATCCAATCTAAGCCTCCCCTGGCGCAACTTGAAGCTGTTTCCTCTTGTTCTATTGCTTGTTACTTGGGAGGAGAGATCCTTCAAAAGACACTATAGAACATGAAGCTATAGGGTAAAGTTGATTTTATATTTTCCCAAACTTAAGCTACTTAGAGCAAATAAAATTTTGTGCCAGTCAGCCCATGTTACAGCACTGTTAAAGCCCAGCCTGCTAATTACAAATGTTTTCACTGTTTGTGTGATGAACAGATTTCTTTGAAATAGGTTTCTTTTGGCAGTATGTAGTTTTACAGTACCGTCAACAGAATGTTGCAGAATAGCAATTATGGGAATAAGGAGAATGCACAAGCTATTGGAGTGAATGCTTTAATCCTGATGCATTTTTTTTTCTGATAAAAGCAACTCAGATAAGAAGATATTCAAGTTATTGTAGCAATTAGTTTTTCTAAGATGTCTATCTGTATGAAATGTTTCATGGTAGGAAAACCCCCCCACAACTCTAGTAGAATACAAAGTTTATTACATTTCTAGACTACATTATCCTTGTCAGCTAGATTAAAGCATTCTCCTAGTTTCTGTCCTATATTACCATAACAAGTGAGGAAATAATGTAGTGTTGTTACATAGAGCAGCTTATAAATTTTGACATAAGTGTGAGAGAAATCACTTGAAATGTGAAGCAACCAAGAGGAATAATTAGGAACAGCAGAATGATCTCAGTAATATGACAACAGTTTCTAAAGCACCCCACAGGATTGAAATCATCAGGTTTGCTTGACCTATATCTTTAATAATACAGCTCATTGCCCTTGTATTGAAGCTAGAGGGTAGGACAAAGTATAAGCTTTATCATGTTTTAGGAGAAATTGCTAAAAGTTTATTTATTAACACAGCACAAAATGGCCCATTTCTATGATTGCCAAGCAGGAAAGCAAGTTGGGCCACAGTTCACCACACAGAACACTTTATAGTCAGGCTTGGCTGGCAAAAAATATTATGTAACGCTCAAATAAGATAAATGGCTGCATTGGCAGTGGAAATAACCTTCTGTTTAATTAGAAAATAAGAGCTATATGGGACAATAAAAATGGTTACTGCTGCCCTCAGTCACTGTTTAATAAATATGATAGTGCTGAGGATAATGCTAAGTGTTATTTATTTGTGCAATATCATGGGCTCAGTAATTGTTCATGTTCTTGATAGTTACCCTGCATGTAGAACGAGTCCTTTTCACATATTCTTTGTTTAATTCTTCAAAAGGGAAGAGGATTTTTTTTAACTTTTAAACTGCTTTTAAAAGCCAAAGATGTGTGACCAAAGTTCATTCACCTCTCAGTGGTGCTGTAACCAAACCACCTGTTTTCTTAGCTTACCTTCAGGATAATTAAGATTTGAAATGAATTGTTTCATATTTTTTAGGCTGGTTTGTCTCTCTACCTTGGATATGTTTCTACATCTATGAAAGGAGACCATAATTAAAATTTTTGGCTGTCCATTTCTTCACAGCTGTGTGAAACACAGTATAGTTCTAAGCTCTGATTTTAGCATGGTTTTACCTTCCTTTGGCTTCATTTGGAGTTCTAAGCATTATACATGTACAAATCAAGTCCTACAGGGCACAGTGTGGAAGACTGATGATTTCAGCAGGGGCTTCTTTCTACAGAGAATAGGTAGTTTTTACTAGTAAATCAAGCATCAAATTGTGTCATGTGCACATGTATCAAAAGTTTCCTTTCTCTGTAGAGCATGTTTATTAGATACAGACGTTGCTGTTGGTTTCATATGTTTAGGAACATATGTGTATTTATCAGATGCTTGACAGAAAAGCAGGGCATGGGATGCATTTCGCAATATACTTTTAACAGGCTTGGTATCCCAGCCCTATTGCTTTTGGTCACAGTCTTTCTATTTTGAATCTACAGTAAGTACAGGGATTTGAAAAAGGATATCAAAGACTTTGCTTGGTTTTATCCAAGGGGAAAATTCAGAAGATGTTTCTTCAACAAGTTTTAGCCCCTCCTTCCTCCCTACTTCCCCCCCCCCCAATGTAAACTGTATGTCAAGAGGCAAAACAAAACAAAACAAACCCCCTTTTCTTCACACAATTCACTTTAAGCTTCAAAATCCTCCAAAATCCCCAATCTCCCTTTGCAGTCTGGTTCCCACTCTCCAGCTTTCCTCATCTCCCTCTGAAAGAAAAAAGCTCTTCTTTAAGGGACTGATAGGTTGTAGAGCGATGCTTAGCAACAACATTCCTGTGCCTTAAGTAGCTGCAAGCCCCTAGCTGAACCCTTTGATGTGACTGTCAGGGCAGATTTATTTTGTTTTAGCACATTGTCTACTTGTCCAGATGTATCAGGAGATAAAAAGGAGTCATGTTTACACTCTTTTTGGTGGGGGGTGTGGGAGAGATGTAATTAAATCACATTTTTGATGAATCTCTAAGAGATCAAGATGAAGAACACAGAAATTGGCTTGAATATAGAGAGGAAACCCACTTGTCTGCCCTAACACCTGACACTGTAGGAAAATGAAGTGTAAAGCCATAGTGCAATGTGTTGATTTGGTTCTGCTGAAGCCTTTGACTTTGTGTTTTCTTGTGTGCTGGTGGGTCACAAGAGTCCAGAAAGGCATAGAAAGTAGCGGTTGTGCACCATAGACTCTTTTCTGTGTGTCTTATTTAATAGATTTATTTGTCCAGGTTGAAAATAACCGTATTTTTCTCTAGAATGTTAATGTTATAGATCACATGTCCCAGAACTTCTGGCTATGGTAAGTGCCTGTCAATCGAACACTTAACCACCCCACCCCCCAAAAAAACCCCCAAACCAACAACAACCATAAAACCTGAACCTCGATGATCTTGGATAAACAAACGTGCAGTGTAAGGCAAGCCTTGCTGAACTCTCCCAGAGAACAAATTCCACAGATAAATCCATTTTTGTTTATTTGCTTTTAACTTGCACATTTAGCAACACCATTCTGAGCTCTATTAATAACCTGCGGTGTGCAGTGACAAGTCTGATTCCAGCATTCGGTATGCTGTGGGTATGCCAAGTGAATAAAATGCTAGTTTTAATCTGCTGTTACAAAAGTTACTCTATTTGCATTTTAAATAGGTTACACTACAGCACCCCCTTCTGCTGACTAAGGAGTGAGACAAGAGGTTTTAGCTTCAGTTCAGTTTTATTCCCACATGGCAGAATGAAGATGCCTGGAAAGCATTTTTAACCTTCCTATTTCTTGACGACTGTTAATTTTTAATTCCCATTAAGCAAGGAGGTCAGTGCCATTCAACAATAGCCATTAAACTACGGTTACATTATAATTTTTAGGATCTAGCTCTCATTTTTGCAGCATTGTCTATACATCTGAAAAAAAGAAGCAAGCAGGGGACAGCAGAATGAATGGCAGAGCAAAGTAAACCCTCTAACATTGCAAACAATTATCCTTGGTCAGTGAAATGTATATGCAGTTCTGCATTTCTCTGATTGTCATTGAAGGTGTTTGCAAGTGATGATATGATGTCAACAATTTAATTTATGGAACAGTCTCAGAGGTTCCTATCCAAAAAAAAGCAGTTTACCTTGGTGCTTCTGTCTTTGCTTTTGAAGAATATCTGGAAATCACATTGTCAAAAACAAATGTAGAAGTTCTGAATTATCCGTATTTCAAAATACAGGTCTATGAAAAGTAAGAAGTTACTGTATTGTTTGTAATGTGTGTTTGAGTTCTGCATCTGTGTTTATACGTAGCTTGCATACTGTTGCTATGCCATAGCATAGCATAAACCTCAGCAATTACTCCTGCAGTGCTGCATTTGGTAGTTGTGATGTAATTGGTTGAAAAATATTGCAGGGAATGATGGAAGGAAACTTGTAATCAAATATGTTATCAGTGTACTTCCCTGCACATAAGTAACTTATGTATGCTTTTGGACCTTGTGTTGAAGTTGTAATATCTGCAAACTCAGTGTTGTTCTTTCACTCCTTCAGAGCTGCTGGGCAATGAGTGAAATGCAGTAAATGGTGTGTTTGGGCATTGGTGAGGTGGGAACTTGGAAAAAGGTTAGCATCTGCTAGCACCTAGAAGTTCATTTGGGTTTTGCTTCACAGCACACTTCAAAGAATAGTTGTCTACGACAACTCAAAATTCTCTAGCAACAGTTGCAGAGTCTTCTGGGGGTACGATAGGCTTATTTATGTGGTGGTTTGGGGTTTTTATCTTGTGCTTTATTTTACTAGCATGTAAGACTGTTGAATCCTGCATACTGTAAATTAAAAGAAGGAAGCATTTGGTTTCCAAGAAGGTGAAGAAGGTAAAGAGGCTGGTAAAGAAATGCAAGATAAAATGTATACTTCTTGCTTGCACTTACTTTCTCATATTCAGACCAGGAGTCAAGGCCAGCAGGTTTTCCTTTATTGTTCTATACTTTTGGGGGTCTTTTATTGATTTCCTGATTTTCATTAATACCAGTCTAAGAGAAGAAAAAAAGAATCTATTTTAGGGATGAGTATGATTTAGCAACTTTGGATTTATTTTGTAGTATGACTTTAAATGGATTTATTCTCATTTTAAAACCTAGCATTAAATTTTACAGTGAATAGATTGCTCGTTGGATTATATTAATGGGTATTCCTTTCATTCACTCTTGTGTTGCTAGAATGTTAAGTGCTTTAGGGACAGATCCTGTTATCCACCATAATGAAAGATACTAAGCCACTTGAGCAGTAAGATTTAACTCATCACAAATGAAAATATTAGAATCTGGTACATGATTAGGGAGAGGTGGTAACAGTGAAGTTTCTTTCAACTCCTCAAACTGAACTGAGTGAGCAGCAGAATGTCTTGCAGCCTTCTGCTTTTAAATGTAGGTAGCTAAGATATGAGTTTTAAAAAGATACAAGGCAAATACTATGAAATAAGAAGTCACTTTTTTTTTTTTTTTTTTTTTTTTCCTACTGAGCTTGAAAAAATAGTGTTAGGAAGATGCTAAAATTCTTGTCTTTTGAGTGACACAAGTTGAAAAAGAATGGTCTTGGAAGTCAAAAAAACCTAACGGGTGTTTTTCTCTGCTATATGTTACAGTAGAACAAATCAATTCAGGCTCCTTAGATCCAGTCATTGCCTTGTGATTATATTTGTGTAAAGTCTTGGAGCCTTTGATCAAAGAAAGGCATTTGTGACTAGGTCTAATCCAAACTCTTTAAGGTGTTTAACTTGCGCAGGAGGGAAGAGGTTGATAACAGCTGGGATTTAAATTTAGTTTTGCTGAACTTTTGTTTTGAAAGGATTTCTATTATACACTGCTTCCTTTTCCATACAGAAGCTGGATCATTGAGTTAAAATAAAATTTTATGGGAGGAAATGGGTGGGGACTTGGAATTAATCTTCTGAAGAAAAATGTTTGATCAGCGGGTAGGAGAGGATGAAAACCTCTGATGTTGACAGCAGGCAACTTTCTGACTAGTGTGTGATTGACAACTTTGATGCTCCAGTGGGGAGCGAGTGTCCAGCCGTGCTCAGGCATCCTCTGTCTGTGGGTGGTAGTGTTAATAATGTGGCAATTGGAAAGATTAATTGTGGACAAGCAGCAGGATTACGAGGAGGGCTTCACAGGTCTAAAAGGAACAGTGGTAGGAAGGCCTCTGATCTGTCAGCCCAAAAGGAAATTAGTTAGGGCAGGCTGGAGCAGGCTTGAAAAAAGGGGGGGAGGGGGAAGATGGAGTAATGGGAGAAGGGAAGCGGTTAGGATATTAAAGCAAAATGAAGAGGATATTGAAAAAGGTCATAAGGGGATGGGGCCGATGTTCTTGAAAGACCTTAATGCACTACATCCTCTTACAGTACAAGCAGAGTTCAGCTGGTTTTGCAGGGAACCGCAAAGTCACTTTTGTAGTGGTTAAAGCTACCATATAAGGTAAAACTTGTTACATGCTTTCAAAATGAACCTGAGAATAAACCCAAATTAAGAATTTTCAAAGATGCCTAAATGCAAAATACATAGGAGAGAGTTTACTTAAGCTGTGTGTTTTACTTCCCACCCGTTTGGGTAGAAGTAGGGATTTTGCCAATAAATTCTGTGTTACCATTAAAGAGGCCATTCATCATGCTTACTAATGTTATTAATCAAGATACACCACACTACTCTTAAAATGAGATCATTTTGATAAATCATGTATGACATGAAAAGACTTTCTTCCTTTTAAGTGCAATTTAGACTGTAATTTTTTTCCTCATTTATGATTCATGGGAGAAACATGGATAAAATTCCCTTGCACATTTACACCTTATCTTCAGTAATAATTTAAAGCTGCTCTTAGATGAAAACTCAAGGTCTGATTCACCAAAGCTGAATGCCAGATCATTATTTTCTGGCATTCAGTAGTCCAAAAATAATGTCCATACATTAGGTGCTTTTCACAATAGTTGAATTTGGCTGCACACCAGACATATCGATTACACTCAATTAAGCCTAAATGCATAAGAATTATCTGATATTCATTTACATTTTTGATCCAGTTGCACCCTGCTTTCAACCTTGCAATTTAACATTAAGCAAAAACCAAAAGGTAAAGTAAATTCAAGTGAGAAGTGATAATCTCTCTTATATAAGGGAAATATATTCTGAAATGCTTTGAATCTTCTTAAGCTCCACTACTTCTGTTAAATAAGCAAAATTCTCTTGCCTTTTCTTGTTAAAGGTCATTGGAATTGGAAGGCCAACCAAAATATAAAATCACTGTTCTCCTTGTCGTACTAGTACTACAATAATTTGGCCTACTCTATTAATAGCATCACATATGAAAATAGGTTGCTAAAATGTCTGGAATGAATATTTGCTAAGTTCTAAGTCACACTCTTGATTATAGCTTAAACACTTGTGTTATTTATTAAATTTTAAAATGTCAGAAATGGGTTGCAGCATTTTTTGCTAACATAGGTTTAAATATTAGATAAATTCTGTTTATTCCTGTGTTTAGAAATATGAAAAGGAAATGTCTAGCAGAGAGATTTAATTTGGAAAGCAGAGTCATTTAAATTTTACTGTTCTCAAACCATGATTCAAAGAAGATTGGCTTATCTGAATTGCAGTCTCCCCTTTACTTCCTTCAGCAGCCGAAAGTATTTGAAGGAACTTGTGTGGTTCCCCGAAATAGCAGATCATTTGTATTTTTGAGTCGTTGGTCTCTACAAATTTGTTTCGATGCAGCAGATGCATCCTGATACTACACAGGATGCTCCCTTACTAGTAGCGTCCAAATATTGGGTTTTTCATTCCTTGACAAGTGGAATTCAGACATTAAACAAATGAAACTTTTCTTTAGTCTAATTAGATTCCCGGACTCTTGAGAGCCAGTTACCAGTGTGGGACTGACTTCATTTTCTTCTAAATGTTACAAAGTATTATTAATTCTTTTTTTTCCCCTTCATGGTTTACTTCGTGTTTGCATACCAGAAGAACTTTTTTCAATTCCATATCATACTAAAAGACTTAGAAGACTCCTGATGTTTTTTTAAAAAAATATTATTATGACTATTAGATGAGTAGGCAAAAGAAACATAAAGCAAAAAAAAAAAAAAAATAATCCCTTATCCTACCAATACCTGCTCTTAAGTTTCTTTCTTGTCTCATTAATTCTCTTTATTATTATTAAGACAAAAAAACAATGGGAAAAAGACTCCCTCTATTTCCCTAGGAAATTCTTTCTAATGAGATACTTTTATAAAAATAAAATTAAAATGGCATATTAGTTCAGAGTAATCAGATTGTGTTTGTCTTCTTTATTAGGACTAGTTGAATTACTACTTTCAGTTTTCTTAAAAATGGCTGCTGATGCAAATCAGTCATTTGGATCTTTGTGACATTGAGCAAAATATGAGAAGCACAGTTTAAGGTATGAGATTGAGAGAAAAGCGGGCAACACACTTTTTGCCTTCCATCCAAAACTCATCTTCTATGTTTTTCTGGTTTTCAGTACCACGGTCAAACATCTGAAACCAGATTTTAAAATAAATCGCTATTTTTATGCAGGTTAGGAGATCATCTCAGTAGATCTATAGTGATCAGACAAGTTATGATAACACCCCACATTTCTTTCCTCCTCTCACCATTAATTAAAGTGACTGTAATTCATACTGGAGGTTTAGTAAAGGCAACTGCTAACTCCGCTTGGCTGTGGAGCGGGGGAATGGGGAAATCCCGTTTTCATTGAGGAAAGCTGTCTCTCCCACGTAAGCATGCCATGCCACCTGTTGGTTTTTTGGAACATAACAGTGTATTGGGGTGGGTGGCAAACTCAGGCTGGCCCATTTGAGACCTCTAGCCTAGTTCACAGCTACAGCGAGGAAAGCAGGACCTTTTCTAGCCTGCCATATATAGTGGTCCTGTAAAGTCCTGCTTTTGCATATTTTATAATCCCTTTCTTTATCCCTTTGTTCATACTTTATTCTTTTCTTTCACTGGCTGTATGGTTCCTGGCTTCATAGAAAAGCAATTACACTGTAAATAAAGTTGTTCTTCCCTAACAATTCCCTAGGATGGAATGGTTAAAGACTTGGTGTATTGTTGCTTCCTGTAGTTTTTTCTGCTATCACGAGGCTCTCAAAGACCTCACAGTGAAATCAAAGCCCTTCTGTGCTTTGTGCTCGGCAAACTCGTGGGAAGAAACAGTCCCTCTATAGTAGTGGTTTGACACTCTGCAAGAATGTCATAAATTCGACCCAAAAGGATACATTTAAATATTTTTTTTTTATCAGACTATGTTCCTCATCACACATTTATACATGATTTTTATATATATTTAATCTGTAAACAATTAATTTCTAGTTAATTACATCTAAAATGTGGGGGAGAAAAATCTTGAGGAGGAGTTCCATGGAAAGTTTCTGTACGTTTTATCACAAATGTGAATAAATCGTGATGGTCCAATATACTCATGGGTTAAGACATGAGCTACTGCCATCAGTGTTACAAAGGGGTTGAACTGACACATTGCTGACATAGTGGTACCCACATATTTAGGCAAGTTTTCAAAATGTATATGCATTATTGAAGACCAGTGCCATTGTGTCTTTTGGGGAAGATATGTGAGCCCAAGAGATCCAAAATGAGTCCTTAGCCTAAGTAGACGTTTACGTATAGTAAGCCATGTATATGTTAAAGTATGATTTTAAGCATTAAGTACATTTGAGACAGAATAAGCTCATCAGGGAAATATTAATGTTTGTTTACATAAAAAGAAAAGTTTTTCAAAAGCAAGTATGAGTTGATCTTTTAAGTTGGAACTATACCACAGATTGTCCCATTAATCATATATCTTTCTGGAGAAATGTTTTTGTCAGTTTAAAAAATGGATAATGCAGTGATTTCTTTCATTCTTAATTGTACTTTCCCTGTGGATATGTTAAAAATACTTTGAAATAAATCATACTTTCTTACTAAATCCAAGTTTTGCATCTGGTAATGTGATATGTACCATTGGGCTGATCACTGCAATGTCACAATATAGTTTTCCATTTTTATTTGAATGTAAATCACCAAATGAGAAGTAATGAGCTTTCAAATTGCTAAGGTCATTTCTGTGTGACCTTACTAGATGACTTTGACAAGTGTTAAAACTGTGCTGAATGGAAATAAACAACAGTATCACAGAAAACTAGAGTTCTTGATAATTGTGGGTCAGACTTGGAGAATGAGTATCATGGTGTCCTCAAGAAATTTGCCTCTTCATCAGTTCCCTGAAAAAAATGAGTCATGCTCTGAAATGCTGGAGATTTGAGATATTCCCATATTAGATAAGAAACTTGTTGCAAAGGAGAAATCCCAAACACTTAAAATCTTTCTAAGGTAACAGATACAGGAGAATCCTTAGTCTATGTCTTGAGCTCCATAGTAAATAATATTTTCTTAATTATTTTGGGTTTTGCTACCATATCTGATTCTGCACCCTACCATCTCTCTTTTGATGATGTCTTAATCAAACTAAGATTTCTCTCCGTGACATCTTCTGAAAATATTTTGCAATTAAATATATTTATCTAAGGAAATCTTCCTTTGTATGTATTTGTGTATTGAAAAAATTTTGTTTACCCCATTTTCCGTAAGTGCTTGTATATCTATTGAACCCTTGTCAGGAACATGCCAACATGCTGCAGTTCTTCCTGTATTGTAAAATTTGTCACATATAATACATTAATGGCTACTACAGTTACAGATGTCTATATGTGTGTAAAGAACTCATGGCATGCCTTAGAAGTAAGGGTAAATACTAGTAGAGAAATACTAGGATACAAATAGAAGGTATATGACACAAATAGAATAATATCAACTGTTATTAATGATGTTCTATTATAGCCAATGTAGTCTAATATCAAGCCACATCTTGCTCATCAATATCAAGCCACATCTTGCTCATCAATAGAAAGTAAAATTTCCTAAACAATAACCATTCCTTTAATTAAAATTACTTGAAGTTTAGTTTTGGGGGGATTTTTCTGGCTGTTTTTTGTTGGTGGTGGTGGTGGTGGTTGGCTGGTCAATCGTTTTTTGGTTGGTTAGTTGGTTTTTCCCCTACTGCAGCTTCTACAGTATCTGTAATTTCGATGAACATAGTTTGAAAATCTGCTACTCTTCTACAACCTGTTTCTATTTAATATCAAGGACGACAATTCTTAGCTCGGACAAAACTTACAGGTTAATATGAAGACAGAGATACCTCAATTTAGCAGGTGTTTGGTTACGTGCATAACTTAGGCTATGAGTAGTTTAACGTTATTGGCTGTATAACTTTTATACCTTGTACTAAGATACACTGAAAAAATTGGATTTCTATAATGCTTGCAAGCATACACACATCTCCTATAATGATACTGTTAGAATTTCTTTACTGAGCTATTTGGTGACCTATTCCTATAAAACTGAAGCTACTACTCTTTTTAACCTGCTTTCCTCAAAGCTATTTGTATTTGTAGTTACTTTCCACTGCAACAAGAACTTCTGATGTGTGTCACCAATACTTGAAGACATAACTGTCACATGTCAATGCTGTCACTGTCAAAATATTCCTGTGAATATTAAGAGTAATATAATGTATACAAATCTCTTTGGAACATTTTTGGGGGCCAAATGTCAGGGAGAACAATGTCAAATGGTAGGGAGAACATATCTTTCTGCTGGTGCACAGGCTTACTCAGAAACATGACTCAGAACTCCAGCCAGTGTTTGTGCAAAACAATCCTAACCCTGGATGATACTCCATGGAATCAAAGTTGCTCTAACCGAATGCTTAGCTCAGAGGTAATGAAAACTGTTCTATATTTTTCAGAGGATTATATTCTGTACATAAAATAACAGCAAAACACCAGTAAACAAACTCTCATTTCTTGCTATTCCTAAATTTTGAAATAAAGCTAAATTGCCCCTTCACTGCAATATCCTTTTTAGAAGCTCTTGAATTTTGCTTGCTCAGTGGTATATTGCTGAAAAGGCAAAATCTCTTCCAGTAATTTTAGGAAAAGCTATCATCAAGCTGTCAACAGCCTAAATTGCTATTAAAAGTACCAAAGAGAAACCTTCACTATTATCAGAGTCCCAAATAAGTACACTTGAATAGGCAGATAACATCTAGAGTGTACAGACCACTTATTCCTTCACCTTTTGGAGTGATTTACAGGGGTGAAGTCTTATGTTAAATAGTTAGTGACATTTTTCTTCTTGTCTTACCCAGAACAACTAGGCCCAAAGAAAACAGATAGTTGTGAACAGATGCTTGTTCTTGGAATGCATTTCAGATGTTACGATGCTGGGTGCTAGGGGCATCTGTCTCATCCTCTGAGACATTATCTGCCCTCAGTTCATACTGGTCATCAGAAAGAAGGTTTCCAATACTTCATGTCCAGGGTACATTGAGATGCATGTTTGCAGTTCACTAACATCTAAGGATTATTCACGCTAGCTGAAGGTGAGACTTGTGTCTATAACACCTCTCTGAAAAGGAAGGTATATTTTCACTGGTGAGAAAGTGTAGGCAGGATTTTCTAGATTCTTATTCATACCCAATAAGTAGCATCCTTGCTGTTTAGACAAACCTGTCTCTATTAAGATGTTTGTTTTGATGCATGATGCATTTTCATGTTCTGACTGGATTTTTGCTATGGACAAAAATGGGACTATAACTATGGGCTGACATAGGAATTGACAGCTGGTCTCCAAAAACAAAAGCTTAGTATACTAACCTGCTCAGTCATTTACCTCTTCACATTTTCATATACTATCATCTAGGAGTCCAACTGCTATGACAAAGAAGATTTCTAAGTTGCAGCCTTTAACAAACCATTACTATGATTAATTTTCATTATTGTGGATTTCTGGTTGTTATCAGGTTTACTCTGGCAATTGAGATTTGAATTTGTATTTAAGCTTTTTCTTCTGCAAAACATTATAGCCCTATTTTAGACTTTTACATTTGATTGACTTTTGCAGCTTATAAGCCAATATATCATTAGGGAACAACCTGCATAGAAGAAAGCAATTATTTTCTCAAGTCTCCTTTTGGTATATTACCATGAGCTTCAAGAAATAGTTTAGCTTTTGTATTTCTTCTCTTTATTTGTCTTATCTTTTAGAAATTATCATGTAACTTTTAGTGAACACTGTCCTCTGTATCTTCTATTAAAATCCATCATCTTTTTATGTACGTTGCAATGGGTAGATTATAAATGCTTCAGAACAAACTCTGTAACTGAAACTGCACGTCACTACCATGTTATCAATCCATCTAACTTAAACTAAATTTTAAAATTTGTGATAATGATTCATATTCACCAACACGACTCCTTATTTTCGTATCTCCTAACAATGCAACAGTGCTGCACTATAACTGGAAAACAAGATAGTAAATGTGGCTTGTCTTGGCTTTATACTGCTCTTTCCTTCAGATGAAACCTCTGACTGGATGAAGATTAGTTTATAGCAAACTATATGTACACAGTCTAATCTTTTTAAATTGGAATCATAGAGCCTTGAAATTTTTATTATGGGGAAAGATTTGGGTTTTCTCTCTTCTGCCTTAACGTTTTGCTTTTAAGGATTCTGAGCAAGTCTTGTTGATACTTCTTTAAATGCGTTAGACTTCTGGTGTGGGTTTTAAACATTTATTATTAATAACTCTCTATACTTGTCCACTTTTAAAAAGAGATATAATTTTTAAGAAATCCTTTCTTTTAGGTGACAGGACAGTGGAATGGCAGAATCAGGTTTTTTGCTTAGTTTTAAAATTTATGGTATCTTATCCCAGCTTTCTGTTTTCTATCTCCTTTCTTACATGTGGGCTCACTTATAATTTCCTTCAGGTAAATATGAATCTGTTTCACCAAGGGGAACATTTTTAACATTGCCCAAAGATTTCCTGATAAAGATGGTAAGTTTTTGAAGCTGTGAGCTGTATGAAAATATCCTTTTAGTAATGATACCTAATATCATTGTGTAAACTGTTGTGAGTACAACTACCTTGAAGGATTGCAGGCAGACTTAACAAAAACAAATTAATGCTCCATGGCTACTGACTCTGTGCACCTGTAACCACATCATAGCGCTCCTCTTGCAGGTGCATCCTCTTTGCGTAATCACTGACTATAACTCAGAGTACTGATAATATTTGCTTTATCACACAGGCCTCCAGTGATGCTGCCTCTACCTCTCCAGAGATGCACTATACACCTCTGCCTTCGGGATCCAGAGACCTCACCAATCACAGAGGTATGAACTAAAATTTATCGGTACAAACCGCTGCAGGGCAGCAAGCTTTGCTCTAAGGCCTTCTCTGTACTAGTTACTGCTGCATTGGCACTTTACAGAGAACACTGTGCCTTTCAAGCACTAGATGAGAAAACCATGCCTGTCAAGACTACAGATTTTAACTTGTATTAAATAGGATTTAAAGGTAGTCTACCGGGAAAGCAAATAAATCTATAGATAATAACATTCGGTGATACTTTTTGTGTCTGAGAGAAAAATATAAAGAGATTAGAGTACTTAAATATTGCTAAGTAGATGATTACATGCTGCATTTGTAATTTTGAGAGAATTTGTAAACTTTCTAATATTTTTAAAGAGCACATTTTGGCATTTTAACAATTTAGGGCTATAATTTTGGAATGTTAATGCGTTTTCATTGCAATAAAAAGGGATTCTTCTCTGTTTTTCAACATTAAAGGTGGATCAGTGTTCAATTTCCTTTTTCACCAATCCTTAGAACTTAAAAAGCACCTTGGGCAAATTCTCAAATTCCTTCTGCATACCTATGGAGCAAAATATTCAGGGAGCAGGTGAAAAAGTAGAACAGTCAGGAAGGGTGCTTTCCAAGCTTTTTCACCTTTGTTCTAAAAAGGAGAACTTCATAAAACTTGCATCATTTTCCAGCTTATAACCAGAATAACAATACTCTATTTCCCTCATTACTCATTGATCCCACGTTGATTATCTAAACCGTTTGCATAGAGGCAGTTTTTGCATAGGATACTAGAATCAAAGTCAGTCTTATATTTATGAATTAGCTTAGTTTTACAGTGTGTTCAAATTCTGCAGCACTGCAAAAGATGGAAGCAGCATTAGTAGAATGCCTTATTACCTGAAACCTTCTAAAGGAATCAGGCAGGCAATGAAACCGAATGAGGATCTGTGATTCAGGTGGGAAGGATGAGGAAAGCAACTGATCCGGCTTTAATTCATTGCAGCCTATATCACTGTTGTGCCAGGGCTAAAGATGGGTGTGGAGCCTACATCCTGGTCCATCCTTGGTGTAAATTGATATGGTGTACTGGAAATCAGATGCCTGAAAGTGCTGTAGTGTATTGTGTTCTGACACTGAGCTCATGTAGTAACTGGTACTTTTGTTAAGAGAAAGAACAAAATCAAGATCCTGGATTTGAGCACACATCTGGGTGCCCGGGTGAACCTAATGAGGTTCAAC
>JMFS01132311.1:0-27020 GCA_000699545.1 Podiceps cristatus | reverse complement strand
ATTAAAACAAACCCCAGTAGAATGATATCTTATTTCTAAAGAATCTTACGTTTTCTTGGGGGCGTGGCCTAGGAGAATATAATCTCAGAATATTTGGTGGACTTGTTCTTGAGTTTATTTGTTTTACTCAAAAGACTGAGCACTTTGTTTTGTTTTATGGCAAAAGGGAATCAGGGAATCGGTTACAGAAACTCTAAACTTCAATATATTTAACAAGAGAAGGCTTCCTGTACTGTTCAGGTTTCCATACAGTTTATACCTTCTCTGGGATGTCTTTGGACATAATTTAGTGACCCTGAAAACTGACATGCTCTTCAGTTTTGTTTCCTTAAGAGTGTCTTTCATAATTACTGAAGACATTTTTTGCTGCCTATAGAGCTGGTTACAAGATCTAATAAAGGTGGTGTTAGTAAGTAGTTAGTAGTTAGTAAGAATGTTGCTTTTTATAGCATTTTTATAAAAAGTTAAAAGTAAAAATTGTGTTCTATAAAGGAAAAGAAGCTGTTTATGGTGAGGGGAGATTGTGAATTGGACTCAAAATTCATTTTTTTGATCTGCTTTTTTTAAAAACTTTTGAAACGTATTAATTGAAAGGTTAGTACATAAATTTTAAATTAACTTTAAATTAAAGGTTAACTTTAAATTTAGCACGAAAATGCATGCATACATACACATGTGAAAATCTTCAGTATGATGAGTCTATTGGATCTGAGTTTTTAGAATTGCCTGCTACAAGGTATCTTGCTATAGGAACTATTGGCACCCACTCCCAAGAGAAATCTAGCTTTTCTTCTACAGCCTTTAGAAGAAATTTGGCTTTGAGTGGCTTTTTAAAATTATATAGATTACTCTTGTCTTTACACCTTTGATTCATGTGGTGCATTTTTCTTGACTTACATGACTATGCTGTGCAAACTATCTGATAACTTTCAGTTACTCTGCACCCCCCTTTAAATTCCCTCCACTCCCCCAGAACCTCACTTCAGTTTTGATCAAACACAACTTGGTTGGGCCAGGGATGTTGTTTGCCTTGGTTTGGGCTATATAATTTTCTTGTGCTTGAGGCTTGGTGGGAGACAATGGAAAGTGCTGTGCGGGGGGAAAAAAAAAAAAAGTTCAGGTTTTGAAGTGGATCGGTTTCTCTCCCATACTAGAGATTTATAGCCTTTTGGGATACCTGTGATGTGTTTAAGAGAAAGGGAAAAAAACCCTCACAAAATGAGATAAAGTTTGAGCATCTTTCCTCATGATCTTTGAGAGGATTCTTTTAAATAGCATTCTTCTAAAATCTTTGAATAATAAACAGGAGAAATTGGGTAATATTTCTCTTAATCAAGCTAAACACTGGTGCATATTCTGGCTTCCTGTAATTACCACTACTGTTCTCATGTATACATGGAATAATGGCTTTGCTCTGTTCTTAAGACAACAGAAGAATGACATTGATATATCAAAGCGAAGCTCAAGTTTAAGTGTTATTTAGAAAGAAAAAAGTTTTATTGAAATTATGTTTAGAAAAGATGTGAAAATTTCTTGGAGTTATGAATGTTACCTCTGGAAGGTAACATTAGAAACTTGGGTGTGAAGTTGCACATTTGAAGCCTGGAATAACTTAGGGTGGTTTTCTGTAGTTCCTTGTCATTATAGTTACTTGAAGAATTCAAAACTCCAAAAGAAACAAAAAAACCAACAGATTTCCCATGGAACATAATCACATTTTCTTTCTAATTTAGAATGTTTGCATTAACAAGACTTATTTTATACTGCTTATAGATTTACCAGGGACATAACTGAATCCACAGATCAGATGTCTGCTGAAGGGCTTCCAGCAGTGATGATGCAGGCAGTCACCAGTTATACTGACATCTGAAGAAGAGGTGGTAATATGAGAAGAGTAATAAAAATGATTTATGCAGATACTGAAGTTGTATACTTATCTTAGGATACAAGAAAATGCATACTGTTTTTCTTCTAAAAAAATTAGTTTTAAAAAAGTCGGATTTTCAAGCTAACTTCCAAAAGAAACAAGATCTTATGCTCAGGCTTGGTTCCTATTCTCCCAGGAAATTTTCAACACCTGAAATGAATTAAAATTTAGACTGGAGAAGAAATCCAAAAGATAATCTAAGTTCTTCAGCTCTGTGAAAATTAGCAGCTGACAGAAGGAGAGGGTTCTGCATGAGTGTTAGCACAGTGGTAAGGGCCAAATGAACTTGCTGTTATATGTAGGTTGGCTGGCAATAGCTGTGGGTGCCCGGGCTAGCCAGGCAGTGTTTTGCTCAGGTGGAGTGTCTGAAGGGACTTGAGTGAGGAGGATTGGGGAACACTGACTACAGTGACTACAGGTTACTAGAATTCATTAACTAGATCAGCCATAAGCAAATGTTATGAATAAACTCAGTGTGTGAGAACAAATTGTGATGTTTTATTATGCAAGTCTGTTATAATCTTCTGCTTGGATGCCATTTGTTATAGGAAAATGGACTGTTCTGATGCCTATGAGTATACGACATCTCATTGTAGGACTGAGGATTCATGCTCACAGAGGTATGGAGCATCATTGATTTTTGGTGGCAATCTGCCTGGTGTGTGAGCTTTCACACTGGTTTGATTTTTCAGGATTATTGCTTGTGGTCCACTTTGCAATGGAGTAGGAAATGGAACTGAGTTTGAGGAATGTATGCTTCTGGCATTCACTTTGAAGACACAAAATATACCAAGGGAAAAATGTGAAACCTCGTCAGAATAAAAAATCCTTGAAATATGGACAAGGATAAAAGGTTAAATGGTTTGCTCAAGCAGAAAAGATAGCATTTAGCTGCTGTCTTCAGGGCATTGTTAAATTGGTCTGATAATTTGCTATAGTTATGCTTAAATAAGTACTTTCAGTTTGTCAGGAAGGACTTTGTGAATGCTTGTATAGCTGAAATAAACTTTATTTTCAGCCTGTGAGAAAAGATAAAAATGCCAATAATTAATTCTACTTCAGGAAGAAAGGTTTTGTTAGCAGGAGACTGCATGAAAGAATGCTTGTATGTGTGTGCATCTGAGTCTAAGGAGATGTTGGACAAAGGGTTTCTTCCCAAAGATAAACAGTAGTATCTTTTTCATACATTTCTTTGGCTTGAAAGTGTCTGCTTGATAGGCTTGCGTGTTGCCAGGGGGGTACGATAAACATATTTTGCTGCTGCTGGTTGTTGCAGGGGTTGCTGCGTAGAGAGTGGCTTTTTCTTTCTTTTTCCTTGCCATTAACCACTTGGGGTGCTTCACTTGTGTTAATATCACATCGTTTTGTACTTACTTAATGCTAGAAAACTTAAATCTTAGAAAACCCAGTTCTCTAGCCTAGCAACATAACATGCTGCTGTGTGCTGCAAGACTAGTGTTTAATCTGCTTATCTTTAATAGTCTTCACTGCTTACACAGACCCACTTACCTCTTTAATGAGAAGAAATGTCCTGCAGTGAGGCAGCATGTATTGTGCTTCTGGGCTTATGTCATCAGCCTAGAAGCTGAAATTGGTTAGAGCACTTTTTTATTTTCCTGTCAGTTCTGCTGATTATGGTTGCCTCTTCAGTTTCTCTAATACACTGAAAGATAGCAGGTTTTGTAAAAGGAAACCTAATGAAAACATGCCAAGTGAAAATCTAATTTTGGAAAGCTATCAGTATTGATTGGGGCAGGTAGTCCTCTCATATTTTCAAGGGATAAATATTAAGTAGCTTTGCATTCTGAATGTTTGTAAATTCTAGCTACTATTCAAATAAATGACAAAAATACATTATGAGTTGCAGTATTTTAATGACACCTAGAAAAGTCTTTCTGAAATGGCAAGAGACATTTAAAGTCAGTTGTAAATGTGTAGCTGTATTTCCCATATGGTTTAGCAGTTATCCCTCTTTTACTTTGTATTAAAGGCATTATTATTTATGGGACTTCTAAAAGGTATGGGATTTTACCATTTCTGGGATCAAGACAGGATAGGATTTTCAAGGCTGGTGTTCTCAAATTTCTAGAAGCTATTATTAAAAAATATGGAGTAATTTGTAGACACCAAAATGTGTATGTGCAAAATGTCTGTGGGGGTTTTTGTGTTATTCCTTGAAATATATGATATTAAGTCTTCAAATGGAGTTTATTTAAGAGTTGCATACTCTAGACTTTTGACACACATGCTTGGCACAACAGTGTGATACAGGTGCCTGGATTACTTTATTCGGCAACTACATGAGCAGCAGAGTCTTTTTGCCCACCAGAGCAGTGTGAAAATGCGTCTGTTTTTCTCTTGGCATCCCTGTAGTTTGTGTTCAACTGCGTGGATATACTCTGAATTTTCAAATCTGTGAATACACTTTAGCAGCCTTTTTCTTTACAGGAACAAACTGTAGAAAGCTTACATAGTCTTTCAGGAATCAAAGAAATGGGGATGGCTTTGGTGGACTTCCTAAAATTTTGCCGTCTGAATGTTTGTGTTTCTACTTGCTAAAGGTTTTTCTTAATTATCATGCAACTTAAGTGGAACTTCTGGCCTGACTGTCAGTGGCACATTTGCAAGAAATTACTAAACAAAATAAAAGCCACCTAAAATACTGGAAATTCAAGTGGTATGGAAATGATTTATTAGACTAGGTTTAATGTAGCCAGGTATGCTTTAGAAATATGTTTTTTCACTTTACTCATATTTTGTGAGAACATTGTATTTATACTGTAGATAATGCAGGGCAGAGTTCCTACAAAATTGGCTTATAAGCTTTGAAATCATTATCTTTTTGGAAAACTAATTACAAATCACATTTTGTAGTTTTGTGATTCAGAGCCTAAAAGAAAGGTTCATAGGTTAATTATTAATTATCTATTAATTCGAATTTGCTGGTCTTATATATTCCATATTAGAAAGCTAATTTCACTTTGTGAAATTCAGTTGTATGTTATAGCATAAATACAGAATACATGGCATTTTACATAAATGCTGCTCTGTGATTAAAATTTTGATCTTTGCTTTAAGGATCAAGAATGATATCTTGTAAAAAGCATTAAGTTTTATTGATACGTCTGAAGGTAATAAGATCCATTTATCCACACATTCTGACATGTTGTTGTCTGCTGTGGACATTTAGGTGACGTGTTCTACTGCAGGCTTTTCATAATATAGTGAAGAAAGAATTTAATTTTGCTTTCTATGCAGGATATCCTGGCATAGTCATTGCTGTCCTTTTAATGAATTTCTTCTTTCTTAAATAAATTATTGCATTGATGGTTTTGTATTCTTCTTTCTCTTTTGAGATGGGATATATATGATTAAAATCAGGGCTTTGAAGTTAGCAGCACTTTGTCTATGAATGCAAACCGTAATTCTCTGGATGGGAAGTGGTTCAACTTTGGTCAAATGTATAAATGACTCATTTTGTAACGGCAGTGCTCCTTTTACATCAGATTGTTTTAGCACAACAGATGCTTTTGTAGCTGAAGGTTTCTCTTTCCAGAATGCTCTTGGATATTAGTATGATAAAATTATGCTAGGAACGAGGATGAATATAATTATTGCCTATTGTATGGCATAGCTTAAACAACTGTACCCTGATATAATTACTTTTAAATTGCTTTCATCAAAATATGAAAATATTAATTGACTTTGACATTTATCACTTGTTTTATATCAGCATAGGCTAATAAATGTCACTTGTATTGGCAGCCAAAAAGATGAAATTATATCAGATGTCATTGGGGTACATTAGTGTAGTCCATGAATAAGGTCCTTTCTGCTCCATTTGTTCTGTGAGCTGTGGCTCATACATGCTGGTAATGACTCTAGGCTACATTGGCTTGAAATAGAACAAGCCAAACCTGTGGTCATCTCCTTCCCAGCAGATTTGTGGCCCTCAGACAATTACAGAGCGTTTCCAATATTGTGCTGCTTTTTGTCTTTAGGCATATGCAGTCATCTCCTTCTCTGTAAAAATGTATGCAGTTTAGCTTTATTTTCATAGTTGTAGTGAACAATTTGGTCAAGGTGGAAGAATGTGTACTGATCCCCCTGTGGGGGCTAATTGTTGGATGCCTGTTGGGAAGGGATTAGGATCTTAAACAATGAGGATAACTTTAAAGGCCAGAAGAATAGATTGTGGTGAGGTAAGGGCAAGAAAAAGATTGGAGGTGACTTAAGCAGGAACATGGGTAGTTTTCCATTTCAGATTGATATGAAGATTACAAAGGCTATGGGCTGACAGTTTATTCTGGTTTCTAGTTACTTACTATTTGTTTTTCCAGCTTCTATCATCTCTTCCTTTCTTAAATGTGAAAGTCATGCAGCTTCATGTTCTTAGTGTGTTGACTGTTTTGGCAGGCCCTACCTTAAAAGTATATAGGCCAAATTTAAACTTGGCAGTTCTGTTCAACCTTTGTCTTAAAACATTTATTTATGAAATAGCACCCGTAACTTGTTGTATTGAAATGGGCAAATATTGAAGATTTATTAATAACTGTATGATTTGGGACAGTTTTGCTGTGTGCTGGTGACTGCTTGTAAATTTTGATAGTTTGACAGTGCTGAGCTGATATTTTTCTTCCAAAGTGGCTACCATGAAGAAAGCCCCTCAGGGACATGCGACTACTGTAGACTTTCAGAAAGCAATGTTGTGCTTGATTAAGTTTAGACAGATGATGGAGTGATGTAGTAAAATCATTTTTGTTAATGCATAATATAACATAGAATGCAATGTAGTACCATTGGGACTGATAAAAATGAAATACTAAAGAAAAACCATGCCCTTACATAGCTTTCAGCAGCACATGCAGTAGATGTAATTTAGTTGTATGGTGCTGGAAACATAATATTGATTTACCATGAATCAAGAGAAATAGCTTGTACCTTGCCTGGTTGTATGGATTGCAGCAATCTTGGTGAAATGAGTCACCTAAAAACGGTACTGTAAGAGAATACCTTTCTTTGATAGAGATGAGGTGATTGTAGCCAGGTAAAAAAAATCCAGTTACATGTCTAAATGGGCAGCTGAGAGGTACTTCATGTGCTGTTGCTGCGAACTGCCAATTTTCCATGTACTTCTGGGGGGATTTAAAAAAAAAAAAAAAAAAAAAAAAAAAAAAGATTTCTTGAAAGCTGGTTCTCAGGTAACTTGCATAAAATTGAAGGAAGAGATTTAGTGGAACATGAGAGGTTTGTGGTAGAACTTGCCTGGCATTACTTGCACAAATAACTTAATCTTTTTGTATAGTGTTTGTGTACCACAGAAGAACCATATTTTCTTCTGTTTAAAAAGTGAAAATAACATTTTGTTATACATAAAATGGCTTCAGAGAAGGTTAGTTTGGTTACTGCCTGCCATGTAACTTCTATATTTTTTTTTTCTCTTGGCCTTTACTAGGTGAGTTACTGGATGAAGTGATTTCCATTCCTTGATTGAGTTTTTTTGGCAGACAATATAATGTTAACAAGCGGTTTTACTAACTTCACCTTTCAACCAGAAACAAATGTGTTTTCTTATTGTTTAAAAAGCTTGTGTATGGCTTTCATTCACTTATTCCTTCATCCTTAAATGCCATTAAATTCCATATACCGCTGATACTTTACACTAAGTGTTCCAGTATTGATGTCTTGGGTTCTTGAAAACTCTGTTGTCTTGGGTGTCTTGATGTGCTGGTCACTGGTATCAAGTGAAAGTGAATATTCAAGAAATGACTACTTATTTTATTTTATTTTTGAACTTACAAAAAATCCACATTGTACGTAAATTAAAGCCTTCTGACAAGGGCATTACCTCCCTCCATTATTCCTCATTTATCCTTAAGCCATAGTGTGCAGATCCTAGTTGTTCCGCAGGTAAAGTCAAACAGCATCGTGGAACTGTGCATATTTTATAATGGGACTTGAAAGGAGGCTTCATACTTATGTATGTTCTGTTTCCTGAAAACTTTGGAGTTTAACAACAATCATTTCAATATTCTCTACTTTTCTGTCAGGAAGTATGCTTGATTAGAGGGCTGCTAAATTAATGGCAGCAGGGTGCATTGTGCAAATGAAACTTGACCAATTAAGGGGAGAAGTGATGTTTTAAATGGAACAGTTGCCTTTTTTTTTTTTTTTTTTTTTTTTTTTCCCCCCCCCCCAGCTAGCCAGCTCAATTTCTCCCCAAGTATTCTTGGGGAGGAATTAGTGTTTCTAAACTCGTAGGAGGCAGATTTGACAAGGCATTAAAATAATTTCTTTTGGTATTTAAAGAGTCCCCTGCTCTCCTGAAATAAAAAAATACAGCAAGATATTTAGCTGTAAAAATAAAAATAGGCTACCTTTTCATGTGGGCTGAGCTTTTGGGTCTTTGCTGAATTTTTTTTATGGAGTTGGTTGATTTGGCTTTTTTTTTTATTTATTTATTTTATAAAAAGGAAGAAATGAACAGTTTGTTTTCATGAACTAAAGAGTGGCACAAATTTGAAGTAATCCTGTGTGGAGCAAGTTGTTAGGATGAGGAAGGATGGGCGATCCAAATTGCATGTGAAAGCTGCAAGTGCTCAAACAGTTTGAGATGCAGAGTCAGTTCTAATAAGTCATGAAAAAAATGAAATAAGTGAAATTCCCGTTTCATACTTCTGTAACAGGCAGGTTTAGGTACTGTATTATGCTATACAAATACAGGGGAAAAAACTTTCTAGAACTCTTGAAATGAATGGGGATTCTTTCCTAAATGTCAGCCATGTCCCACATTCTCTGCCGCTTGCAGTTTTGGATGTGTGTCAATTTAAAAAAAAAGGGGGGGGGGCAAAAATAGAATAAAATCCTTTTATTAGTGTAACAGTGATTGATGGTGTTATGGCTAGAAATTGGTTTTAAGAATAATATTGTGGAACAGTTTGAGCAATACTGTAGGATTTTACTTGCCTCTCATAAAATCTTATTTCTGCTCTTTATCAAAGTTTTTCAACTATGGAAACAGATGAATTTGAACAAGATATCTTTTTTGGTCAGTTTGAAATAACATTCACTTTACTGTTAATACTTATTATTCCTTTATTCCTTTTTTCCCCCTCTAAATCTTCCATTTGGGATTTGTGTTGTTGCTAATTTGTGTACTCCTAAAATGCTATGTGCTTCATAGCAGCCAGAAAAGCACATAGAAACAGAAAATTAAAAATTCTGCGAAGTATAAAAATATTTGTAAATAAATTAAGTTGTAGCAAAGGAGCGTGCTTAATTCCCTGAATGGAGTAAAGATTTTCCACACAGGGGGCATCTTAAAGACTTGTACTTGGAAAATGTAGACAAGGGAGTCGAAGTAACTCTAAAGATCATAAAGTACAGTTGAGAGAGCAGTAATATTCAGATTCTATGAATGTTTATCTCTAAAATTTTAGGTCAAAAGAGAGAAATACTAAAGGAATTACTTTGGAAATATATTCCTTGCCTCTTAATTGCCCCATCAGAGAAGACCTAGAGAATGGTTAGGTTTTGTTTCCCATATTTAAAATCCATGTTTGGGTCTTGTAAATGCTTCCATAGACCATCTATTTGTATTATATTTTACTAAACTTCTGAGATAAATCATAAACTGAAGGAGTTGGTTTCAAATGCATATTATGGAAGAAAGGTTGCAGTGTGTGTTGCATCTGATCATATGGATATACTGTCTTTTGAACATTTCTGGAAAGAAATCTTATTTTGCCGCTTTAATATGTTTGAAGTCCAAATTAATCTTACACCTAGATTAGCATTACTGGGATGTGATAATGGATTAAGTACTGATCTTTTTTGCCCCCTGTTTCATCAGCTGCTTTCTTCTGCAGCAGTGGTAATTGCTTTGGAATGGAAATCTTCAAATAGTATTTCAGCTGATAAAGATTTGTGCAATATCCATGCAGATATTCTTTTGCATTAAAAAGGATTTTTCTACTATTTATTTTGACACGTTACGTAGTGTAAGAGATATCAGAATGTGAATCATAATTCCTTGAAGAACTCTTATAATAGCTATATGAGTAGTCTTGTGGAAATATAAAATCATAACATGGAGATCAGCTCATGAAAATTTTAAACTAAAAATATGAGTATCAAGTAAGAAATAGAACATTTATCATAGTTAATACACCTAATGCCACAGGATTGACTACATACAAAGTAGAACTATCATAAAGGGACAATGTACAGTATTAGCTCAACAAAAAAGGTACAAACATCAATACTAACATTGGAACAAAAGGGCTGAAATTACTAATGGGAATAAGGTCTCCTTTTTTTGATCCAGGTAAAAATTCATCTTTACTAATTTTGTCTTCTGGAAGATTAAAGACATAGCTGAAAATTTGCTGGAATTCCAACCTCAGAACTAACAAAACCAGAAGTCAGCTTTCAACGTCAGATGAATTCACCAGTGTTAAGAAATGTAAGTAAGGCTTGTGCTGGATGTGCAGCTGTGCACGTGGCGAACTACTGTATCTGAAGTGAGATGTGGCAGCTTTGTGTCCTGTCCTTACCTGACCACTCGCAATAGTTTGACCACGGCCTGGTTTGCAGGCAGCTTGAGAATTAACTGGGAACTAAGACCATTTATGCTATTCCTCAAGGACACTCTCAAAACAATGGGAAAAACTTCACTCCAGTTTGTAAGGGTGACCAATATGCCACTGGGATTACGATGGTAACTTCTGGTTGCAGGAAAGAGATTAGAACTCCACTGACAGCAAAATACTGAATAAGAACACTTGCTAAGCGCAATTTGAACTTTCAACAAAGAAAAACATTGCAGAGGACAAAAGTGGAAAAACTGCCAACCAGTGACATAATTTTACAAGAAATAGATTTTTGTACATGGAAGGTTACCTTCTGATGCACAAGACATAATAACAAGCTAATACTAAAAGAATAGCCAGATACTGTATAGACTCCCTTTTTCCCCTGGTGGTGGACAAAGTAGAACTTTCTCCAAAGTACGGAGAATTTTCAATTTTACAAGTAATATGAGATGCCGATCCATTAACAACACTTCTAGCAACCAGTGTTAGATCATCTGAAATAGTCCTTTCTGAGTTTATAAAGCTTTCATCTTCATCTCCAGAAGCTGATCAGGAGAGAGCTGTTGCTCTCCTTTTTATTGTAGTATTAATGATGGAGATTAATCAACCAGTGTATTTCCAAAGTCCATGTCATAAGTATGTGTAATATAATGTAATATCTGACTCAAAGTAAATATTTTCATTAATTAACTTAAAGGTGCTAGTTCTTTTTTCAATGGTTAAAGCCTTATTGTTTATAGATGCAAAAACCTGAAATAACAGCTCATGGTAGTTGCTGGTGGAATGCAGTCAAATCAGAAAACCTCCGGATTCTCAGTAGTTCTTTCTTCTGGAAAAAATCCTGATCCACAGTGTCGTCTTCACCAGTTTGATTCCTAGTCATGGAGTGCATGCTCTTGTGAAAAGATGCGGTGATTTAGCTCCATCCATCCCAAATGACATATTTGTGGCTTAAGAAGTATTTCAGCTGGGACCGCAGTGTATCATAAGCGGCCAGATCCTTCTGTAGTCTTCAGTTGCTGAAGATTGGGGCTGATAGTCTTGCAGCTAATCTCTCGTAAAATAATTTGTAGCACAGTGTACTAACAGAGTAAAAAGTCAAAAAGGTTGTATATAACTACAGAGGATTCACTGAAGATGAGCCACAAAACAAACAAAAAAGTGCCCCTACAGAAAATGGCAATGGCAGCCGTAAAATGAGATAATAAAGCGATCCTACCATGAAGGCAAAAAAGCAAAAAACAATTAACCCCCCCCAGAGAATCAAACTCAATAGAAAACAAAAAGCAAACAGGCTTAGTGCAGAGAAACACAGGCATATAGCAGCAGCCATGTTGTCACTAAAAAACCCCCGTCCTTAAGCAGATTAGGAAAATTCCTCTTGTGCTAAGCTTTCACAGTTTGCCTACTATATATATCCTAGGCCATTTTTGAATGCCTCCATAAATTTTACATCTAGAAAATGCATTCTAGAAATCTATGACTTTGAAGCCTTTTGTTTTCCAAAGGAAGAAGTCAGTTGTAAAAGAAGGTGTTATAAAATTAGTTTGCATATGTACAAATTAAAATGTGTGAGCTTTCCATTTATCCCAAGAAAACAGAATTTCTTTGTATGCATGTCTATTCATAGAAACCATTTGTACGCATCATTTCTTGTGCCAGTGTTGTCCTTTGTTCTGAGTAGCTTTCCTTCCATGGGAATTCTCACTTGATTTTACTCAATGAATCTAAGAGACCGTCCTCACTGCAGCCAAAGATTACTTTTGCTGGAACAATGGCTTCCAGCCTTTGAATATTCATTTCTGTTAGGTGAACCGGAGATGCTCCTGTGCGCATCTATGGGAGGCACTGCTCGGTGCTGTCATACTGCAGACCTTTGAAGCTACTTCTTTTCTTTTGGCTAGAAGGACAAGTTACTACTTCTCTTCTGAAAACTTGTTCCTTAAAGTTGGTGCTTGGAGTTTTTTTCCTAGTTTCAGGCTCAAGTATGTATTACAGAGGAAAAGGAATTTTAAGAATAGTAGCTAGCTGTCTCGGCTAGGAGCCTGGGATTTGTCTCTGTGAATGACATGGCCAGAACCAGACATGGCATCATAGCTGCTGATGTGTTTCTGATTGAACTAATGGTATTATAATAATTTCCATATTATGTTCCATCCTGTTCTTGACGCTGCCTAACAGCTTGTTTGGTTTTTTTCCCAAACTCCAGCTGTACATTGTCTTCACAGTTTCTCCCCTGTCCTTTTTTGAAATTAGTGCTAGTTTGGCCTTACATGGGTGTATGAGTCGTTAGTTGTGTATATATTGATTCTGGCATTGTGTTGCCCACTCACATAATAAATTCCTCATACTCCTAGGGATTTATAGAAAATCTGCACATTTGCTCTTAGGCAGTATGTATTAATACACCTTATGCTGGAATTAATGGAAAAATCTCGAGATTTATCTATCTAACATCTTGCTGCAATAAAATAACTTACTTCTGATCTTCTGCCCTTTTTTAAAAAAACTTCTGTATGTAACTTCACACGCTTAGAACATTACCCAAGCTTTCTGGCTGAGCATATGGGATACTGAGAATGCTTAGCTTATTCAGAGATGCAGGAGTGCAAATAACAGAATTTTCTAATTTGTACAGTGAAGAGGGGATAACAAAAAGGTTGGCTGTCATCAGTGAAGAGAGAGAATGTCTCAAGTTGGCATTTAAAAGAAAAAAACAAAACAAAACCCCAAAACCATAAACATATCCAAAAGCATGTTTGGTTTGTTATCTCCTCTATGTCTAATTTGCTTAATAAAAGTAGAATAGGATAGGAAGAGAGTAATCTTAATCACTTACTCAAAGGAGAAGGTTAATTAGTATTAGTTTTTATTTTAAGCATAAGATACAAATAAAAATCTAGCAGCTAAGTGAGGAATTTGTTCAGTTATGGCAGAGAATGCAAAATATATGATTATGTAGTCAGGGAGCAGGCCTTCAATGTGTGCCTGCAGTTCAAGGAGCTCCCAGCACTAAGAGAACAAACTTCTTCTTTTAAGCTGAAAGTAGCTGAACTGGAACATCTTGGAGAATAGAGGGGTTCATAGATGATACTTAGAGCGGCATGCTAGGGTACTGCCATCTTAACTGGAGCAGCCTCTGTGCACAGGATGTGCAGTTCGGAAGAAGAGGGCAACCTGCTGGGAAGTGTCGACCCAATCTTTTAGACCAGACCCAGGTGATGTCGCTGTGTCCTGCTGTACTGAGACACCTGTGGCAGAGGTGATCCCTAAGGATAAGGGGAAGCTGATTGCGATAGTGGGAGATTCTGTTGGTAAATGCAGTTAAGTAGATTTCTGATGTAGGATATTCAAGGAGGGATACTCTTGAGGCTAAATTCAGGTTGCCAGGTGGGGCACGGAAATACAAGATTTCTGTGATAACATTCTCTGTAATACCTGCCAGGTCCATGTGTGGGAATCGGTAGGCAAGAGATGAGCAGCTCCCATGTGTGGATGACATATTGGTATAAAAAGAAGGGATTAGGTGCGAAGGGAGATGATCAGCCTTGTGGAACTGAAGGCACCTGCCCAGGAGGAATACGGCACCTCAGTTGAAGACAGAATCATGCTGTGGGCATTAAAAGTTAAAAATGATGTAGAAGAGTGGAGTCAAATCCAAAATAGCATCTCTTGGAGTTCAGACTGGTCTTCCAGGAAGCAATTATTTTATTGCATCCACAATATTGTCTCAATTGCTTATCGTAATGAGGCACTGGCCCAGTTTGTTTGGGCAACTGAAATCTTCCACTTTCAGGATCTGTCCTAACTTTGCAGTTTCCCTGACCTTATTTAATGCTTCCTGATGATTGTCACCGTCCTGATCTGAGAGTTGGTAGCACAGTCCCGGAACTCCATTTTTTACTATTACAGACTGGGATTCCTACCCAAAGAGATTCCATGAAGCTTTGTAATATTTTTATCCTGGTAAACTTGCGTACGGAGACACTTCCCTGCCCATACATCTTAATCCATCGTTCCTGAAAAGCAGATACAACATTGTCTGGTCGGTTATTCTCCCGTGGGTAGGTGTGTGGGATGCCTGTTACAGAGGGTCGTTGTTTGATGCCAAATACAGGTACGTTTTCTTTTTCAGGCTTCCAGAATTAATGGGGAAGCACTTGTAAGTTGTGCTTTGCTACGTTGCTCACTTTTGCACATGGCAGCTGACTGGCATTGTAGGCAGATTGATTTCCCTTTCCTGTGTCTTGATATTATATTGTTTTTTTGCCTGTTGGATTTTTCAGCCCTTTTTTTGCTCCCTGCATTTCTCAGGCTCTGGAGAGCTATTTACCTTGATAGGAATACCTGAATCTATGAAGGCAGAAGCCTTCTGTGGTATGATGGAAAGCACAGATGGAGATCTTCAGACAGTACAATGAACTTCATTTCTCATTTTTTTTTTATTGTAATAAATGGAAATTTGTACAGTGAGTAATAATTTTACAAATAATTCTTTCTAGTTTGTTTTACAGCTTCTTAGAACCATTATACATTTAAATTCTCTGTGTACATCTGCATGTGATGTTAAACTTGGTTAGAGAAGCTTATAAATACTCAATTATAATTATTGGGAAAATTAAAAGAATATTTTATTCATCTGTAATGTTTATTGATTTTTAAATCAGTAAGCATAGTGTCTATTGATTTTTTTTTTTTAAGTTGTACATTTCAATTTAAGCAGACTAGGCGTAAGTGCTGGCTAGCTTCTTAGAGCTTCAGGTGAGGGAGGGAGTATGATTTGAGTTGCTTTATCTTCGGCTGAAATATATTCCAACACCATGTTAACAAAGCAATGTATGTTCTCAGGTGCTTATCTCCTAGTAAGACAGTGGACTTAGTATACCTGAAAACCCGTGTTTTTTTTTTTTTTCTTTTTTCCTGAAGATATGTAATTTTTTTTTTCTTTTTCCCCGAGCCTCTGGTAGTTCTTGTCTCTGTGTGAGCCACCTCAGTATTTTTCTTAGATAAATGTCAAACTGATGTTTTAATTTGTTTCAAAGATAAATACTTCCATAAAAATAAATGATGGGCAGGAAAAAAAGTCATAGTCTTAATTCATTATTTAAGAAGATAGTGGGGAATTAATAAGTGGAAAAAACCCAACTGTCTTACCTGTGACTTGCTTTTTTTTAATCATATAAGTGAGAAAAGACCATTTTCGCATATGTAAATCTGCAGTAACCCCAGAAGCTGCGCTGGGGTTACTTTGGGTTTATGTATGTTCCTTAAGTCCCCCTATAGCCAGTCACCTGTAAGTCTTCCGGACTAGATGGTGGTTTTGCTTTCTGATGTTAAAATTCTCAATTCAACAGTATTAAAAATAAACCCTTAGATCCCAGAAGTTTCTGTCTGAAGGTGTATCTTTCCTCTTAAGTAAACTGAAATACTTAAAATGTGGCAGTGAATTTGGTGTAACATTTTAGCCCCAAGAACAGGATTTAAATGCGAATCACCATCTTTCCTTTTCTTTGCGAGACACAAAAAAGTGAAAATATTAAAAAAATAATAATTGAGAATGTTGGAACTACTTTATCAATTCCTAAACTTTTATTGAAATTAAAAAATACCAGTTATCACAGAATTTAAATTTAGAGGTGCATGAATGAACTTAATTCAGGTTTTGTGTATGCAGTGAATGATTTTACAGGATCACTTTAATTCTTTTATTAATCCTTAGTTCTGGCTGCTGAAGCTGCACTTGTGAGAATTTTGAGTCATGCAGCTTGTGGCAGCACTGGCTGAGAGAAAATGTTAATGTCTAAATATGGATTAGTGAGTTAGATGTTTAAAGGAAATAAACCAAGGATTTTCTTGATGGAGAAGACAACTTACCAAAAAGCATATAGGTCGAAGGTTGCTATTGGAAAGTTAAATGTTGACTCTGTCGTTACAGTCTGTTTAGGTTATTTCTTCACAGATGGTCCCTGAGCTTGTATGTCTTTAGCTTTTTCTTTGTAATTTGATCCCTCTCAAACAAAAATACAAAAGGTCCTATGAAAAGTCTTATAAGAATTTTTTTCTCTTTAGTGAGTATCATGAAAATTAAGAGTTTTAACATCTACAACAAATATTCTTTGTCCTAATATATGCGGCAAGCACATCAAAATTGTAACTTCTACTCTGAGAAAAGCTATCGAATTGGGGCTTGATTGTTAGTGGAGCGGGACAGGCAAAAGAAAATTGCAACAAAGCTGTTGAAAAACAGTGAGAAAGCTTGTGCAGAGGTGTACAGCTGGTTTTTAGGTGCTTGCACCACTTTTGTACTTAATTTTTTTGATGTACTAAAAATTTGTCTGTATTGTTCATGGTTTACATGCTACTTTTTCTTTCTGGTATGTGTAACACATTTCACACAACCTACAAAAAGTATCAGAGAAGCATGGACATAATAAATTCTGATATTCCAGTTCTCCTACAGTATGGAGCCAAATGCTTTAACCATGCATTGAACTGAACCTGAAGGTGTGAACAAGAGCATTGGTCAGGGTAGCTGTTGTGAGATCTGTCAGGTTCAGGAAAAGCCCCTTCCCAAATCCTCTTTGGAGAAAAGGACTGTTCAATGGCAATTTTTGACGAATTTGCGAGTCTTGCAGAGACTTCAGAAATTTCTTTTGTACCCATAGGTACAAACTGGAATATACATTAAAATCTGCCTTTGAAGCCAACACTTGAATGAAGAAAACCTTGCAGCTTCTTCCAAGAGGCGTAGAGGATGAAGAGAACTCTGTGCTTGATAGTATGGAAGGGTAATGGCGGTACAGACTGTGCTGAGTACCTGCAAGGCTTTTCCTGGTGATGAAGTCAGTGTTTGTTCTAATTCGAAGTATGGTAAAGGACAGAAGACAGAAGTTTTAGAGATTGATTAATATCTTTTGTCTTCATATATTTTCAAGAGAGTTCATATTTATAATTTAAATGCAACAGAAAGAAAATCCTAACCAGAACATGTCCTTGTAATAGAATCAGCTGTTTCTGTCAGTCCATTACAGAGCACACTAATCGCCCATCAGAACTAAAAGTCATTAGGCACAGTCTGCAGTTTCTCAAATCTATGCTTTGGGAGTGAGTGTCTGTGTTTTACCAGTACTTGAACTGGGGATGAATTTTCCTTTACTCTGAAACAGATCTCTTGGCACCAAGTAAGTCTGAATTATGCAACTGTATTAAATATGAGATTGTTCAGAAATACATCTGTGAAAGATGTTTAGATGTATCACATGCTTTTTCATATGAGAAATCTTAGACATCCAGAACCTTAGTTCACTTGACATTTGCACAATTAATGATATACCTGAAGGACAGGACTGGATGTGGTTATTTAAAAATGTGCCCAGGATGAGGTCAGTCAGTGCCTGTGCTTCCCAGCTCTGCTGCCTTTCATTTTGAAAGCAATAGATGTTGCTCGCCCAAGACAGGTTCTTCTTCCTCTAAAGCTGAAGATCGTCTTGCATACACCAGCACAAACCTTTCACCACACTCGGTTTGATCTGTAAAGTGATCTTGGGTTTGGCCTAGCACCGCTTCGCAGTTTCCCACTTTTATATTTCACCTCACAGTATTGTCACGTGTGAACATGACAGGCAGTGTTCTTCCCTTGAAATTAAGATAGTTTAAGATTATAGTTTTTAAATTAGGACAAGGTTGGTGGTTATCACAGTTTTACCTCACCAAAATTGAGAGGACCATTTAATTGTCTCTTTTTTTTTTTTTTTTTTTTTTTTGTCTTTATTGTTAATTTAAATATTCCTAAGCAGATAAAATACCTGTTTGAAAGTATGTGTGAAAGAGATGATAGGAGAGCATGTTTCAATTTAATGTTTGTTTGTCACTGAAAATGTGTGGTTTTTTTTCTTTTTTTCCAGAATGAATTATAAAAAGGTAGTTGTAGAAACACTTTGTGTTATAACTGAAATCAGTCACACTAAGCATGTCACCAGCTCGTATTTCCAGGGGATGAATCTCTTCCTATACACATAATACAAATATAAAACTTCTGTGGCTATTTGCTTTTGCTGTAAAAAGTATTTATTATCTGGGAATGAAGCAATAGAGCCCTTTCTTTCATCATTTCTGTCAAGGACTTATGTTTCAGTCTGGCTGCAGTTTGGAGCCCAGCAGACGTAGCAGTATCAGAGACCATTCACTTTTGAGGGCAAAAAGAGAAGTTAAAATTGCATTGGCTGCTTACAAAGGTCTAAATACTGTCTGGCATCTGCTTATTCCAAATTTCCACATGGTGCCCAGCATGTGGATTTCTTCATTAAGTGGATGAAGGCCTTTAACCGTTCCTTCGCAAAAATGATCACACCACCCCTTTACCTGTCCCTCCTTCCCTGCTTCTGTTGAGAAGCAGTGATTTGAGAGGGGTAAGCTGAAGTGCCCCGTGCAGACTAGCTAAGCGATGAAAAACTACATCTGCTTGTTCTGTAAATAATGTCCATTCAAAGCAGATGTAATTAACTACTGAACTTAATGGATGCTTTGTGAGGTTACAGATGCTATCAGTCATAAACTAGATGAAGGCAAGGGAGCTTTGTATGCTTGGAATTCCTTTTAGGACTAATTACTAAATATCTTTAAAATTGATTGCTTATGCTTTCAATTTCTGAGAGTGTTTTTACATGATCTATGTGGAATGGACTTGCTGTAGCTTTAGGGGAGGATGGGAGACGCCTCCATTGTTGAGGCTTTTTGAGGAACTAAGAAGTTTATCTTCCCTAGGACTTTCTCCCAGAGCTTTACTATTAATAAAATTGGTCTTATTTCAGGGGTTGCCAAGCTGTCCAGCCTTCTTGGGAGACTCCTCTGACACAGATTTTCTTTTTGTCTAAATTAGTTGAGAAATACACGATTGTAAAGATAAAATTCTGTTGATGTGTCAAAAGTCTTAGTCTGACATTGACAAAGCAATTGGCGACATGTGGAGTGCCTCTCAAAAACAGCCACCAAAACGTAATTTCTTCCTGTCTGCTTCCAAATAGTTTACAACTGGGGAGGGAGCAGTGAGGAAACAGCCTGATGGAATAAACAGAACCCTTCTGACTGTCAGCGGGCTGCTGATGTTAATACTGAGCTGACCGTGCAGCTTTTCTTGGTCCAGCTACAGTGTTGGAAATTGTCTCTCAACCGATTATTTCAATATACTTTTCATTGTAACCTTTGATCTTTGTTCACAGTATGTATTAACAGTGCACTGAATGGATATGAGCCAGTGAGCAGATCCGTGAGTTTTCATGAGATGAACTTTGTTTTACATAACTTTTATGTAGGATAACCCAGAAGGGTACCCAAACTCACCAAAATTATGCTGGGCTTGATTATTCAGTTTTAAGTTCAATAAAAGCTGTTTCAGGAGTTTTATAAATAAAATTGGTGGTCATGTAGCTTTGATCAGCTGTTTAATTCTTTTAGAAACAGCCTTTTAAGGGGTAGATGTGTGTATGGTAAAAATGACAACTGACTTAATCATAGATTAATATTAGTATGAGCCAACAAGGGAGAGAATAAAACTGGATTTATTTATTTGTAATGCTCTTGGCATTTTTAGCAGCTGTGACTGTTTCCTTGTGATCATTGCATGCCCAGTCTTGAAGGAATTCTTGGTGCAAGTCAAGACAGAGTCATTTTAAGAGCAGTTTCTAACAATAGCATTACAGCTGCAGTCAGTCCTGTATTTTTTTCCTGCATTTCCAAAATTTTGTAGAATGTGACCCTTTGCATTAAATTTCTGAAACCTGTGTCATCTGGAAAAATGAAAGAGAATTTTGAACAGTTGCTCCCCTTATTTTGGATGGCTGTTCAGTGCTGGGCATGCTGTTTTGCATGTACAGTGGATCAGTAATCTGCTTCGTGGCCTTGTAAAACTAGAATTAAGTAATGAGAAAGATTAATGAGCTGTCTAAGCTGTGCGCTTGATTCCTCTCAATATTCCCTCTCCCTTAGGCTAATTTGTGCAAAAATACAATACATGTAAGGAAGATTTGGAGCATTTCTTAAAGCTGTTATTTCTCAGGTTTGTAATATAACCTGCCTTTTATTTACAGAGAACTACCATGGATCTTGTTTTTTATTTAGTTGATCCACATGAGTGTTTTGGGTGGCTGTTATTGTTTATTTCAGGGAACAAGTTATCATAATGGTTTTCTGAAGCTACTGCTATTGCAATTTATGGATTGTCTGTTATGAGAGCAAATTCACCTTTTTTTCTTTGGCTCCTTCTTTGTTGTTTTTGTTGTTCCCCTTCCCCCCTATGCTTCTGCACCACAGCTAGGCCTCTGGGTTGCAAAATTCAAGCTGTAACTTTTAAATTTATTTTTTCCTGCAAATGAAATTACATCTTCAAAACATAATCTTTTATGTGCTACATATAATTTAAAAATAAGTTTAGCAAGTGTATTTGAAAAGGACTGCTGCTACAGGTTTTTTTAGCCTTGAGGAAAACAATCAAGTTGATAGAAAATTAGTTTGCTGACATCTAAGGATTTGAACAGCTGAGTTACTGTACCTGCTTCCTCATGTGACCAGGGTCCTCTTAATTTTCAGAAACCATTCACTGTTTAACCTCAGCTGAAAAGCTTGGGATCAAATACGAAACTAGCTATTTTCTCTACTATGAAAAGAAAAAGACTACTGCTTGACTGATAGCATGAAATTAGAGTGACCCTGTGCTCTTAGTTCCAAATAACAGAGATAAGAATAAATCCTGCAGAGGAAATGAGACTTGGAGAACTGCAAGTCATCCGTTGCTCTGGTTAGTAGGGGTGGGTGCGTGCCACCCTGCCCTTGGCCGCAGACGCCTACTCATCCCGTAGCCTGTAGCTCAGCTGTGGCAGCTGGTTTATTCCTGGGGTCGGGCAAGTCTCCATTCACACCCTTGGGAATGTAGTTTGCATCCATCGTTTTTATTGTCATCTGCCTATCCAAGCCATGATGTGTGGTTCCAGTCATGTTTGGCTCCACCCATGAGTGGGTTCAGACTGGCCCATGGTGTACTGCGTAAGGTTATATTTTGGGCTTGAAAACATGATGTAATGTGCAAAATACGGAATAGACACTTTAGTGTACTAAAAAAAAAAATAAAAAAAATTATATGTTGGTGAGCACTAAAAATATTCTATAAAAAGTGAGAATTCTTGTTGGTTTTGAGATGTATTCTGGAATTATTTTAGGTCAAGTAACCAATACCCTTAATCTTATGGAAAGCCCTGAGGTTAAGTGATATGAAAGGTTAGTGGGCAAGTTTTGGAGCCATATATTCATGGAAGTGACTTGGATCTTCAGCTTTACCTATAAAGGAAGAACTTTGTGTTGCCTAGGAAGGTCTGGTGGGGGAGGGAAAAAAAATAATTTGCTGTGTTTGAGAATTTTGCTTAAAGTTTAAAGGGCTTTTAGCTTTATTTTCTTCTGCAGTAAATATAATTTGAAATAAACCCTAAGGCATTGGTTTTTTCTTGTTTGTTTTTTTTTTTTTTTTTGGCTGACTAGTAAGGTATTTTTAAGCTGAGGAGAAGAGATAGGCCAGAAGATGTTAAAAACATTAAATGCATCATTGGCTGATTCATGACCCATGGGTTTGAAGACTGATATAAACTGATTATTTAGAGAGAGGGTTGCCCATTAGCCAAACAGCTGATTCCCCCCCGCTCTCATATGTTAATGTACATTTTTACTGACATGTAACTTCTGTTGAGGTAGAGAACTAATCCAAATAATACATTTAATTTGCTTTGAACTTGTAGTAGGTTTAGGGTAACACTGGGTGAACAGGTATACCGGTTACTATTTACTGTCATGCAGATTGTCCTGAAGGCTCCGGCATCCTGGCACCATGAAGGTGAGATTTTTAGGAAACGGCAGTTCCAGGCAATTTGGCTGGTACTGGGAATATGGGAAGATGCACTGGGTCTAAAATATCCATGGCATTTCAGGATTTGTGTGATTGCAGGCATACATTCTGTACAGTGTGGAGAAAGGTCTGGGAAATAAATTCTGTGTCCTCTCAATATTTTGAATGATATTGGCAAGAGCTTGGGTATTCATTTTCTGTATTTTAAGTATCTCTGTAGCTAAGCAGATGATCTAACAGTATGATCCTGAATTTAGTTTCTAAAAAGTCAGTAAATTATAGAAAATGTCTGCAGCATATTCCATAGGTTAATCTGACATTCAATACAGATACGGTTTTAGTGTTGCTGTTCAAAATTCTTTGCTGATGAATTTGGGAAACAAGTTCAGATGTAATCATTTCTAGAGAGAGAAATTGAGAAGTATGGTTTTTAATAACTATTTACAATGATGTGGTGAAAAGAAGGAAATTATTTCTCTTGACAGATTCTGATAGGAGAAAGAGAAGCTTAGTGTGTGTGTGTGGTTTTTTTTTTTTTTTGTTTTTTTTTTTTTTTTTTTTTTTTTAATCACCATGAAAAATTCCTTCCTGTTAATCTGATGGATGGATTACAGTTTGTCCTTGCATGGCCAGGTTGTATTTTCCATCAGAACTGGAGATTCCAACCCTCATTATATCACTTCTGTAATGCAAATGATTATGTATAGAAAGAGATTTAATTAATCCCCTGCTGGTTGGTAGTATACCCTAAAGCAAAGAGAGTCAGCAAAGGAAAAAAAAACCTAAAACATGAGAACATGGTACCAGGTCAATGAGTGTCAGTGGAATTTCATCATCTGTGAAATATTAACTTATTAACTGAAATGTATTTACTGTTATAGCTGTAAAAATATTTGTCTATTGTCCCAACAGGTATGATAGTGAGCTACCTTGCAAGAAAGCCAAGGTCAAAGGCAATCTCAGGAATCATGCTATCTGCTCTGGCAAAAATACGGAACATCCTGAGTGTAGTGGTGGTTCTCACTTTAATTTGAAAGGACTACACGTAAGCTGCCGTCAGCGCAGACTCTAGCATCCAACTTTGCCTGTGGGTCTGTGCCATATGTGCAGCTACATGTTCAAGGACGAATTACAAGACTGAGAGAAAGTGACAATTTTGAGTGATGGGCTCCTGTCATCTTCACACTTTTATAATGTAACATATCTGTTTAAAAGATATGGGTTGACTTGTAGGTTAATGAACAACTGGATTTCCAGATTTTATTTCTGTTTTCATGTTCTGTGCATATACGTATGCAAGAAGCCAGTGCTCTTCCTGCTGCATGAAACATGCCTGTTTTCAGACACAGTTTCTGTGGGATCACAATAGAATAAATGTCCAGTGTCTATGCACTAAACGATATATTATGTAAACAGGAAAGAGATGCTTAAAATAGCCAATATATTTTCTTTTTTACCTTCCTTGCTGCCTCAAAAATGACAGGGCCAGTGAGGATCCAGTCCTATTGTGAAACCTGAACTGTAGTGTGTGTTACAGTGTGTAACTAGTTTTATATCTGCATCATCTGAGATGATAAACTTAAGAAGAAATAAATACAAGAAACTTTTCTGAAGAAAAGTATTCAAACCAGCTTTTTAGAAATTCAGCATCATGGAATTTATTTCTCAAGGTTCATTTTTAAGTAGTTGTCTGAAAATCTGCTGCTTCTTTTGTCATGTAGAGAACAAGTTGCATATTTAATGCCTTGAAATATGGAACTGATACAAAAAAATAACTTTCAGAACAGTCTGTTCCTGTCATTTGGGTACTGCAAGATTTAATACACTTCTTATTTTTTAGGATCTGTGAAAGTAGTTACTTGTTTCTACTTCTGAAAGTTCTATGTGAATAATATGCAACAATTTCTTAAAATATTCTTATGCTATTTATCACTTCATATAAATCAAACATAAATGTAAGCCTCTATTTTCAGGGTTATATTGTTGACCTAGAGAGCAGGTGGTTTGGAGGCTGGCTGAAGCAATAATGGTAATGTGTATAGGTACTGGCAGCAAAGTGCTCAGGGAGGCAGATGTGCTGTTGAAGAGGCAGTTTGAAGTCTTCAATGTTCATGTGTCGTTCCCATCAGAAGGGTGGTTTTAAATGAAAAATATCCTTTAGGATAAACTAGCATATTTACTTTAAGGATTATAGCTGCACCCTGTAAATAGTGTTTCAGACCAAGTAGTCACAGCTCAGCACTCTTACTAGTTATCTTACATCTTAAAATGTGATTTATTTTTGGGGGATATATGGACATGTAGTGCTGAACTCCTTTGTGGAGTGCATGGAAACCAGTCAAATCATACCACCTCCCTCATCATTTACTATCTAAAACATTTAATCTGTACTATAAAACTGATTGAGTTTCACCTTTATAGGGTATTTGTGAAATGCCGTTGGACTTTTCTCTTATGGTTTGCATAATTATTTAATGCATGTTTTTGTAGTGCTACTTCTATGTTTGAAAGTACTCTATCCATTTTTAGACGGAAACTCTCTGTTGGTTGCGTTGCACACATTAAAGTGTTAAGCCATTTTAAGACCCAGCTGAGTCTCCACCCTGTGAGTGTATCCCCATCTCTGGTAGGCATTTGCGTTGTCCGCTCTGTCCCCTGGAGCTCTGCAGTGTTCTCCTGACAGCGAGCATCCTCAGACAGGTCATCAGTTCTGTCTGCGGTCTGTTCCCTCCTTGCTTTCATCTCCAGGAATTTTCTTTCTTTCTTCTTTTTCCCGGGGATGTCGCTTTTTTAGTCACTAACTCACTGATGATTGTTCACTAACTCTTCTGATGGTTTTGCGTTGGCTGCCCCGTTGATGTCTGGTTCAGAGGACTGTCAGAGGTGCTGTTACCAGCCCTGCTCTGGAGAAGCAGGACAGGGCGCGGGCTTGGCATTGCTCCAGAGGCCAGGGAAAGTGCTGCGGGAGTCGGGACATGGCTTGGTGCAGGGCTGGTAGGGGTTTTGAAGGGGACTTTAACACAAAATGAGGCGTAGTGGAACAACGGGTATAAAAATTGATTGTTTTGATTGTGCTCTTTGTTGTCAAGACCACAGAGATACTAAATTTGAACTACTGCCTATTGATTCCACAGCTGCACTGTGTTTGTCGAGGTGGAGGTGCAGAATGAAACAATTGCTACACGGATAGAGTAATATTTCAGTTGCAGTGAGATGTCATCCGCCAGTGCTGGTTTCCTTCCTTATTTGGAAACTCAGTTCATCACAGATTGCAAAGGATAATTTCAGGAGCAAAGCCCAAGTCAGTCCTCCTTTTAACCCTGTATGCATTTAATCCTGAATTAGCTACATTATAGGAAGTACTAAAGGTAATATTATGTGAGTAAAACACGTGTACAGCAGAGGAAATGAAAAGGTTTGCCCAGTCCTGTTACTGGATCACAATTCCCGTCATGTGTGTCTAAGTCAGAATTACTGGAGCTGTGCTGCTACAAGGAGGTGTTCTCTCTTCAAGTGACTTTTCAGCCCATAATGACTAGAGCAAAGCTTGTAAAAATGAACCCTAAAGGCTCGAAAATTAGAAGGTAGATACATTTAAAGGTCACTGTATTCTTCTTTCAGCCAGTACCGTGGAGTTCCAGAGCTTTATACATTCATTCTGAAGATTTCTGGGGCTGGCTGTGTTGGAATAAATGGAAATAGGCCATTTGAATAGAAAAATTACCCTTTGTTAAGCACCTTTGTTGTATCACATCTTCTTTAAAGTGGATAAATTAAATACATTTGCTTATATGATGTAAGAGATATATGGATGTGTAAGAAAAATACTGTATATGCAAATAGAATAATATATAATAACTATATTTTACCTATTTATCCATTTGCAGTGGCAAAAATCTGTCATTGCTACACAGAGGTCACAGTTGGAAAGTAATTCTTTCTAACAAACGAGAGTTGAAGAAATACCTTTTTAGAATATAAACCACACAACCTGCTATAGATGCTAATGATTTATTATCTTACATGCTTGAAATGTTTTGATTAGATCTTGACAAGTTTGTCTGATGACAGGAATTTATTTCTTCATGCTGTAAGCTGTCAGCCTTGTGGTAATTCACACATGAAACTTGCTCCGTACTGTTAAACTGTAATGAAATTTCAAATTGTGGAGAACTCGTACTTGAAAGTAACAACAGCATGGTTAAGGTTTAACGGTTTGTGGTAGTTCTAGTAGGTGTAACTTTTTGGTATTTTTGAAAAACTTTGCTAAGTAATGCCCAACGTATTTCTTAACAGACTAGTCATTAACAGTTTGTCAGCAGCATTGTTAACCATTTAAGCTGGCATGTACTCGGGAGCTAAATACTGAAAAGCAGTTACCACATTTCGTGGATTTGGTTTTTTTTCTATTGCCTTTTTTCAATATTCTGTGAAAACACCGATTTTTTTCTTAGTGGGGATGAAAAATACTGCGTGTAGATCAGTATCTTGAAGTCAGAAACTGCAATCGGCCGTCTCGTTCCTTCCCATTTTGCTGTGAGCAGCCGCAGCGGAGCAGCTCAGGACCCCACGAGTGGGTGCCGAGGGCTAGTCCGCCAGCCCGGCCCGGCCC